>CAWUFW010008597.1:600000-869595 GCA_963921515.1 Calotriton arnoldi | reverse complement strand
CAATCAATCAATCAATCACGGCATTTATAGAGCGCGCTACTCACCCGGGAGGGTCTCAAGGCGCTGGGGGAGGGGGTAAGTTACTGCTCGAACAGCCAGGTCTTGAGCTGCTTCCTGAAGGAGAGATGGTCCTGGGTTCGCCGAAGGTGAGTGGGGAGGGAGTTCCAGGTCTTGGCTGCCAGGTAGGAGAAGGATCTTCCTCCGGCGGTGGCTCTGCGGATGCGTGGTACGGTGGCGAGGGCGTGGCTGGTTGATCGTAGCTGGCGGGTGGGCGTGTAGAAGGTCATGCGGTCGTTGAGGTACTTGGGGCCCAGGTCGTGGAGGGCCTTGTGTGCGTGGGTGAGGAGTCTGAACGTGATTCTCTTGCTGACGGGGAGCCAGTGCAGGTCTTTTCAGGTGTCCGGTGATGTGGCTGTGTCGGGGGATGTCCAGGATGAGTCGTGCGGAGGCGTTCTGGATGCGCTGGAGTCTTTTTGAAGTTTGGCTGTGGTTCCGGCGTAGAGGGTGTTCCCATAGTCCAGTCGGCTGGTGACGAGTGCCTGGGTGACGGTCTTCCTGGTTTCAGTGGGGATCCATCTGAAGATCTTGCGGAGCATGCGCAGGGTGTTGAAGCACGAAGATGAGACGGCGTTGACTTGTCTGGTCATCGACAGGGAGGAGTCCAGGATGAAGCCCAGGTTGCGTGCGTGGTCCGTTGGCTTGGGCGCAGTGCCCAGGGCCGGGGGCCACCAAGAGTCGTCCCAGGCGGAGGGTGATGAGCCCAGGATGAGGACTTCCGTCTTGTCTGAGTTCAGTTTAAGGTGGCTGTTCCTCATCCAGTCGGCGACGTCTCTCATCCCGTCGTGTAGGTTGGCTCTGGCGGTGGTGGGGTCGTTGGTGAGGGAGAGGATCAGCTGGGTGTCGTCGGCGTAGGAGATGATGTTGAGGTTGTGTTGGCGTGCGATGGCTGCGAGGGGGCTCATGTAGACGTTGAAGAGGGTTGGACTGAGTGAAGATCCTTGTGGAACGCCGCAGATGACTTCGGTGGCCTCGGATCTGAACGGGGGAGGCGGACTCTCTGGGTTCTTCCGGCGAGGAACGAGATGATCCATTCCAGTGCTTTCTCTCGGATTCCGATGTTGCTGAGGCGCTTCACTAGGGTGCGGTGGCAGACGGTGTCGAACGCCGCGGAGAGGTCCAAGAGGATGAGGGCTGCTGTTTCCCCGTTGTCGGTTAGGGTTCTGATGTCGTCGGTGGCTGCGATAAGGGCGGTCTCGGTGCTGTGGTTGGCCCGAAACCCGGACTGCGAGGGGTCGAGGATCCATTCGTCTCGAGGAAGGCGGCAAGCTGTCTGTTGACGGTCTTCTCGATGACTTTGGCCGGAAACGGAAGGAGCGAGATGGGACGGTAGTTCTTGAGGTCGGTGGGGTCCGCCGTTGGTTTCTTCAGGAGGGCGGTAGCTCGAGCGTGCTTCCAGCTCTCCGGGAAGGTGGCGGTGTGGAAGGAGGAGTTGATGATGTCCCGGAGATGGGGTGCGATGGTGGCGTCGGCTTTGTTGAAGACGTGGTGTGGGCAGGGGTCGGTTGGTGATCCGGAGTGGATGGAGTTCATCGTGCGGGTGGTGTCTTCGGTGCTGATCGGGGTCCAGTTGCAGAGGGTGGTGGTGGCGGGCGTTGGTTCGGCGGTAGGGTGCGTGGTCTGTGCGTCGAAGCTGTTATGTATGTCGGTGATCTTGCGGTGGAAGAACGCGGCGAGTGAGTTGCAGAGGTCTTGCGAGGGGTGATGTCGTTGTTTCCGGCGCTGGGGTTGGAGAACTCTTTGACGATGCTGAAAAGTTCCTTGCTGTCGTGGGCGTTGTTGTCCAGTCGTTCTTTGAGTGCCGACTTCTTGGTGGCACGGATCAGCTGGTGGTGTTTGCGGGTGGCGTGCTTGAGGGCGGTCCTGTTGTCTGTGGTCTGGTCGAGTCGCCAGGCTTTCTCGAGAGTGCGGCAGTTCTTCTTGGATTCCTTGAGTTCGTTGGTGAACCAAGGGGTTTTCTTGCTTCCGGGTCTGCTGGGAGGGTTTTTAGTGGTGCGAGGTCGTCGGCGCAGGCGGTCAGCCACTTGGCGAGGTTGCTGGCTGCTTCGTTTGGGTCCGTTGTGTTGGTGGGTGTGTTCTGGCTGAGGGAGGCGGTGAGCTGCTCGGCGGTGATCTTGCTCCAGCTCCGGCGGGGAGCCTGTTGCGGGTGGTGGTGGGTCGCAGTCTTTCTGAAGCTGAAGTGGACGCAGCTGTGGTCGGTCCAGTGGAGTCCGGTGGCGTGGCTGAAGGAGATGTGCTTGCTGGAAGAGAAGACGGGGTCAAGCGTGTGGCCGGCGTAGTGGGTGGGCGTGTTCACCAGTTGCTTGAGTCCGAGGTTGGCATCCAGCCCCCCCTGAGTAGGGGTGGTAGTAGTGATGGGCATCCAGCACCCCTGAGTAGGGGTGGTGGTAGTGATGGGCATCCAGCCCCCCATGAGTAGGGGTGGTGGTAGTGATAGGCATCCAGCCCCCCCTGAGTAGGGGGGGTGGTAGTGATAGGCATCCAGCCCCCCATGAGTAGGGGGGGTGGTGGTGATAGGCATCCAGCACCCCTGAGTAGGGGTGGTGGTAGTGATGGGCATCCAGCACCCCTGAGTAGGGGTGGTGGTAGTGATGGGCATCCAGCCCCCATGAGTAGGGGGTGGTAGTGATAGGCATCCAGCCCCCCTGAGTAGGGGGGTGGTAGTGATACGCATCCAGCCCCCCTGAGTAGGGGTGGTAGTAGTGATGGGCATCCAGCACCCCTGAGTAGGGGTGGTGGTAGTGATGGGCATCCAGCCCCCATGAGTAGGGGGTGGTAGTGATAGGCATCCAGCCCCCCTGAGTAGGGGGTGGTAGTGATAGGCATCCAGCCCCCCATGAGTAGGGGGTGGTGGTGATAGGCATCCAGCCCCCCTGAGTAGGGGTGGTAGTAGTGATGGGCATCCAGCACCCCTGAGTAGGGGTGGTGGTAGTGATGGGCATCCAGCCCCCCATGAGTAGGGGGTGGTAGTGATAGGCATCCAGCCCCCCTGAGTAGGGGGTGGTAGTGATAGGCATCCAGCCCCCCTGAGTAGGGGTGGTAGTAGTGATGGGCATCCAGCACCCCTGAGTAGGGGTGGTGGTAGTGATGGGCATCCAGCACCCCTGAGTAGGGGTGGTAGTAGTGATGGGCATCCAGCACCCCTGAGTAGGGGTGGTGGTGGTGGCAGGAATCCAGGCCCCTATGGGTGTGTATGGCATTGGTGATGCCCATCCCACCCCTATGATTGTGCAGTTGCTAGTGTACGTCATTTGTGCATCCCTATGTGTGTGTGACATATTTTAGGTACGTGTAGTTAGTTTGTATTTTTGGTGTTTGACTTAACGTCTGCGCCGTACGCGTCCGAATCGGTCCCGGTAATAGATGTAGAGTATTGGTAGGACCTGCGCGATGGGATTCATGGTTGGTTCGTCTCGTTCGGGTTTCGCGTGTCTCCGACTCGTACTCGTCGCTGGCTTGTTCGTCTCGTAGCCGTGGATCGTTTAGTGATGCGAAACGGAGCTTATGTGCGGCTCTCCCGGATGCTGAAACGTGCCGGACGTAGCGACGGGTTCGGCGCGTACGGAAGACGCATCGTACTAGTCCGGCCGGAAGGTGCTGTGTATTTGGTTCCGTGCGACTCGATTCGGCGTTTACGGATCCGGCTCGGGCGGAGAAAAGGAGCTGGATTGGGTAAGTTCGGCTCGCTCGGAATCTGGGCTGTTATGCGCATCGTACTTGTTCGTTCGGTAGAGTGTTCGAGTCGGTCGGGAAACACGCGTTCGGCTGGTAGTTTTTCCGGACGAATACTGTTAGGTGCGCTTCCGGCCCGAATCTGAATCGGCCCCTTTGTCACAGACCCACTCAGAGGCTTATGGACTCAGTCAGTCACTCATACACTCAGAAACTCACACGCCCACTCACAAACTCAGTCAGATATACACGCACCCACTCACTCACCCAGTCAAGGCCCATGCATTCATTAACAGACCCACCCAGACACTCACCCTCCCAGTCACAGACCCCCTCAGACACTCATGCATGCACTGATTCACTTACCCAGTCAAAGACTTATGCTCTCTCTCACAGACTCATTGAGACACTCATACACCCACTCACAGATCCACTCAAACACTCATACATCCCCTCATGGACCCACTCAGGCACTCACACACCCATATAGTCACTCATACAGCCACTCATAGACCCACTGTTAGAAATGGGGGTCTCTAGTTGGCAAGGGTTTGCACCTTTGTCCAAGTAGGGACCCATCCTTCTAGTCAGGATAAGGGAGTTACACTCCTAAAATAACCCCTGCTCACCCCCTTGGTAGCTTGGCACGAGCAGTCAGGCTTATCTTAGAGGCAGTGTGTAAAGCATTTGCACATAACCAACAGTAACACAGTGAAAGCACTACAAAAGGACACGACACCAGTTTTGAAAAATATCCAATATTTTTATATAATCAAAACAAGACCAAAAACGATAAAGAGTCCACAATACAGTACTTGAAAAATAGATACTTTGCAAGATGTCTTCTAAACTGCAGAAACACCTCAAAAACACAGTTCGTACGAGTCGGTAGCTCCATCCGGGGATACCGCGATGCTGAAAACAACAAAGTCTAACAGTTCCAGCCGACAGCGTCGATACAGGCCAGCAAAAGCGTTAACAGACTCAGTAACAGTACCTTTCTCGTTGCGGCTTACACGGAGGTGCGAGCCGGTTGTGGCAACCGTCGCGGTTGCATTGCAAAATGGAAGCGGTGCAGGGCGCGGTGTCATCTCGATGCGGTGCAGGCAGCGGCGACGATCATCTCGATGGTGCTCGATGCAGTGCTGGCAGGTTGCGGTGCAGGGGACAGAGCCGGTTTGCGGGAGCAGGCATCGGTCGGCCCAGACGGCTGTGTGGGACGAGGCGGTGCATCGTGAAACTTTACGAGCGGTGCCCACAACCACGATGCGGTCACGGGTGTCGAGTCAGCAGCAGCGACAGCGTCGGTGAGACCAGGATGGCGAAGTGAAGAGAGGCAGTGTGGACTGCGGTGCCCACAGGTCACGGTGCAAGCAGCGACTCGGTGGCGTTGGTCGTCATCGTCGGTGAGACCAGGGCTGCGGTGTGAGATGCGGACGGTGCGGTCTGCGGTGCCATCAGGACTCGGAGCCAGCAACGGAGTCGGTGACGGAGTCGGTTGAGGTTCCCTTCTCTGTGGCAACTGAAACAGCGACTCCAGAAGCGGTACCCAGAGGTTGGTGAAGTCTTTGCAGTCCCTGAGACTTCAGAACAGGAGGCTATCTCGATTTCAGGCCCTTGGAGATACTCAGCACAAGTAAAGAAAGTTCAGTCCAGTCCTTTCACTGCCCGAGGCAGAAGCAGCAACTGCAGGCAAACCCAACAAAGCAACAACACAGCAAAGGAGCAGTACTCCTCCTGGCAGCTCTTCCAGCTCTTCTTCTTGGCAGGTTCCTTGATTCCAGCGAGTTCTAAAGTTTAGGGGTTTGGGCCCCACTTTTTATAGCCCAAAATCCTTTGTCCTCTCAGGCATAGAGTGTCTGTGCCCAGCCAGAACCAGTTCTGTCCTCCTTGGTGCAGCTTCCTGGCAGGAGGTGGAGACAGCTTTGTCAGAGGCAGACCAGGCCCATTCAGGTGAAACGAAATCTCCTCCCCCTACTCTAAATGCAGCCCAGGTCTATTCAGCCCTTCCCTGACCCATCTAGACTCTCTGGAGCCACTGCTCCTCTCCAGCCCCTGTCATCCAAAACCCAGACAGTCAATCCACAAACCTAGCAGAGGCCTACTGGATGGCTGAGCAAGAAAATACCTACTTTCTAAAAGTGGTATTTTCAAACACAGAATGTCTTTAGATTCTGAGTTTAGGCATACAAAACTTTATTTCTCCACCTGGTTCCCAGGGCCAGTTATGTTTATAAGATGTTATAAAAAAAACCTCCCCATTCTGTCCTATGGGAACAGGTAGCCTTGCCATAGTGAAAAACGAAATTGGCACACACAGCAGGGCATGTCCTACCTTTCACATACACATGTCCTACCTTTCACATACACTGCACCCTGCCCACAGGGGTACCTTGGGCCTACCTCAGGGGTGACTGACATGTAAGAAAAGGGAAGGTTAGGGCCTGGCAAGTGGGTACATTTGCCAAGTCGACATGGCAGTCCCAGACTGCGCACAGGCTCTGCAATGGCAGGCCAGAGTTACATTTACAGGCTGCTTGTGTGGGTGGCACAATCCAGTGCTGCAGCCCACTAGCAGCATTTGACTTACAGGCCCTGGCACACTCAGTGCACTTTACTAGGGACTGACAAGTAAATCAAATATGCCAATCATTGAAACACCAATCCATAACACAATTTACAACAGGAGCACTTGCACTTTAACACTGATCAGCAGTGAGAAAGTGCGCAGAGACACTAAGCAAGCAAAAACAGAGTCAAAACTAGGAGGTCAGAAAGCAAAAAGTCAGGGGAAAACGCCCAAAAATGCCAAGGCTAACACCCACTCAGAGACTTATGCACCCAGTCATTTATACACTCAGAGACTCATGTACCCACTCACAGTCACACTCAGAGACCCACTCACCCACTCACCCACTCACAGAACCACTGAGAGACTCATGCTGCCAGTCATAGATACACTGAGAGACTCATGCACTCACTCACAGATCCACTCAGACACTCATGCACCCACTCACTCACCCACTCGGACACCCACTTAGACACTCATGTATCCACTCACAGATCCAGTCAGTCATATACTTACTTACAAATGCATAAAAGGCACTCATGCACCTACTCACAGATTGAGTGAGAGACTTACGCAACCAATCACAGACCCATTGTGACACAGATGCACCCACTCATAGATGTACTGAGGCAGACACGCATCTCGTATTGATAGACTGATGCACCCCCTAAAACAAGGTGCAATTGTCGCGGTTACCGGAGTCATCGCGACTCTCGGTGTAATTTCAAAATAGGAAGTAGGGTTTAAACAGATTCTTAAAAAACTTACTAGAAAAATGTGTACAAATATGTTTTTAAAGCAGTGTTGTGGTTAGTAATGTGTGTATTGTAATAGTTAGAATTAATTTTTCAAGTTAAAATGTTTTAATGTGGTGGTGGTCGTTGAATGAGTTTGAAAAGTACACTAATAAAGATCTACTGTTAAATATACTGTAGAATGTGTCTGTATATATGTTTTACACTTTGTACAAACAAGCGCTCTTCACGACTACTGACGTCACCGCAACAACGTCGAGTCGTGAATATCATTTTTTTTAAGGTGGTTTTCTACTAAATTGATCACAGAAAGAAAAAGTTAAAACAATATCTTACTAAATATTTAGACAAACTTTATTTAAAAATGTTTCTTTAAGTGTATTTTTTAGGATGCGAAATACATTTGCTGATCACAGATTCTCGAGAGGCATGCTGGAGGAGGAACGTGGAGGCTGCTTGTTGAGCAGCTGCAGGCGCCCTGGGGGGTCATTTTGCCGAAGGGCTATGCTTGATGTCTCGGCTGGCAATTTGAATTACCTGGCTGGCCGTGGAGAAACAGAGGCTTCCGCTCAATGGATGTGCCTGGAGGCTCGGGCGTGTCCCGGGACGAGGTGTGGGCTGCTTGTGGTGTGCTGAGCAGCATGGTTCCGGGTTCGTGCTGGGAGGAAGAGGCCACGAAGCTGCAATGCAACCAGTCGTCTGGCGTGAGAACGGGTGGCAGAGGCAGCACAAGTCAGGCTGCTGAATGGAGCTCCCCTCAGTCCTCCCACCCGGAGAATTGTAGATGTTCTTCATCTTTGGGATACATAAGGTGGGGAGAGTGGAAGAGACCAGAAGAAGAGGTATGCAGTTCCTATGGGGAGAGAGGGGAATTAGAGGCTAGGTCGGTTTAACACCCTCACCCTTAGGTGAAGAAAGGGTGTCTCCCAGTTTGGGAACTAGGGCCCTCACACCCGGCTGGGTGTCATGCTTCATCATAGGGCATGCCCCTCGTCAGACCGGCGCTGCAATGTCTGACGGGCACCCTATGAGGGACTCTTTTTCGGAGATCTTTTTCCCAAGCTGTTAGGTATAGTGCGGGTGTAGGGCCTCGCAGTGTAGATGTGGATGGGATGTGTGAAAGGATGGTGAGGGAAAGGCTAAAAATGAGGGGCAGTGGTGCTCCAAAATTAATTTAATCAGCGAGCCCACTGGTCCCAATTAAAAACAGCGATGGTGTGTCACCGCTGAAATAATGGTCAGTGGTGGCTACAAAGTAGTGGTCAACATGTTTCTTGCCTCATGTGTCAAAGATCACGTGGCAATTCTTCAGGACCAAAAAGTGTAACTGCACAGTGGTTGGTTCAGTGTTAGTTTCAGGGGTGAAACAAGCTCTCAAAAACCTAGCATTGAGGTACCTTATTTGTTGACCAACCTAGACAATTTTAAAAGACAAAAATCACAGCAACATAAATCATAATAGAACAAATGAAAATAGACAAAGCAGCCTCTTAAATAAAAAAGCATGCCAAATATCATGCTCAGGTGGTTAGTACAACTCAAACAGTGTTAAGTTGGGTGAAACAGGGAAGCAAAATGTGACACACGTGAAACACATCAAGGTACTGAGGTGGAAATGGTGGTAAATCAACCACCATCATAAGTATGCAGTACAAAATTCACCCAATGAGGGCAGTAACTTAGCTCCATCGAGGTACAAGCAGAGGGTATATTAAGACTATTAACGTCCTGATGATAGAAAAGTAGGCATAGGTTTACCAATAGATAAGGGGGTAGAAAGCCAAATGAGTTGTAATGGACATAGGCCAAAAGGCACTGAGCGGTGTACTTGAAGAAATAAAAAGAGATTTTACTCACAGTTCAGCCAGTGCACATTCGCCGTGAACCTACCCCTCACTCCACCTGCTCAGAAGAGTGAGGGGGGGTATGTGGGGGCCGGCATAAATATCCAGTGGAGGATGCGATCTACGTGCAAGTCCTGAGGGGGACCGGTAGAAGCCCGGCCACGTGGTGCGGGACGTCCAGGGCGTCGAGAGCTATGCTGGAGTGAGAGCAGACCCAGCGGGCGCAAACGGGCACCATGTTGAGTGAGGAGGGATGGTCATCAGGATGTGTGAGTTCAACCCCGAGCAGGTGCAGCAACGCACAGGTGCGGGTAGCCACCCTGTATGTGAGAAGTTGATAAGGGTACCTCCAGGTAATTGATGTTAATTACGAAGTACCGGCATGGATAAAAGGCTACTACCACCAAAGGGGTGGTAAGAAGTAATAGCGAATGGCAGCAGAGAGATTGGAGATGTGGCTGCTAAAAACACATTAAGACTGGGAGACGTGGCTACTAAAAATATATGTAGACTGGTGTGAGGCTAACCACCAGGGTATCATGGCTAACGGCAGATGTGGGCCTGGTGACGTAGCTAATCAAAAAATGTGTGCTGCTGTGAGGTTAGCAGCAGATAGCCAAAGTACTGTCATTCCCAGGTGGGGGAAGGAGGTGGAGGCTCGTTGACACAGAGCGGGGGGCCAGCTGCAGTCCGTGCAGGTAACAGCGGTGGGGCCTTGGGGCCATGTAAGAGGAGATTCCGAGGGATGATGCAGAGGGAAAATTAATTATTTATTTAATTTCCCCTCTGCATCGTCCCTCAGGATCCCCCCTTACGCAGCCCACCGCCCCACTCCTGTTACCTGCACGGACCAGGGCTGGCAGGGGCACAGGCTGTACTGTGAGCATGCGTTGAAGCGCCTGGTAGAGCGGGTCAGCTTCCACATGTACTGTGAGCGCGAGTTGGGACTCCTAGTGGAGCTGGTCAGTTAGTGTATGGAAACCCTCTAGATCACAGGGTAGTCAGTAGCAGGTGGGCTAGCAGAACTAGGATGGAGAGCTATGTAGAGGGCAGGTTATCTATTAACCTCATTCCATGGAATGTCCACGTTCAGGCTATTAATATTGCAGGACAAGCGTGAAATCCAGCGCTGTTCTTTCTAAAGAGGGCCTGTCTGCTCAAGTGTGGATGTGCCTCTATGATGAGAGTGGAAGGGAGACACGGAGAAGCAGCGGGTAAGAAGTCTCCAGCATATGGAGAAAGGTGCTTCTATTGCTGGTAAGGCTTGGGATAGGTCCTCAAGGTACACATTGCGTACCAGGATTATTGGGGCTGTTAAGGCGGGACAGGTGCCTGACTTTTCTCCTGTGGTGCCTTCTGGTACCTTAAAAGACATAAGGAAGGGAAAGCGAGGCCTGCACAGCGGGGGCACAGGTGGGACTACCTGTGCTCTGCAAAGTAGGAAACCTGGTAAGTCCCCTGCTAAAACCTCAGGTGGGAGGGGTAAAAAACTAATGACTCAACAGACAAAAATAACACCTTCGTTGAAATCCTTCTTCCGAGTTTTACCCGATCTTCAAATAGGAGAGAGTGTGGAAGGTGGAACGTTAATGAAGAGTTCCAGAATGGAAACCCCTGTAGCAGTTCCTAATTCCACAGACTTTAATATCACAGAAACATCTGCCCTAACAAGTTCCAGGAGGGCAAAATAAGTACGGAGGTGCCCAAAACCAACGAGGACCCCGTCCCCATCAGGAATAGGTTTGAGGTATTGGCAACAGGGGAAGTCCCGGAAATGGTGGAGGATCCATCCATAAGGATCAATTGTAAATACGGTGATGCGCCCAAGGAAAAAGCAGAAGAATCAGTGGGAGGTATTTTATTGGGGCTAAAAGAAGAGATCAAGAGCCGATTTGAAGTTTTGGAGGCCAATCAGGTCGACATTCAAGCCTCATGCTCCGAGTTAGCACAGAAATTAGATGAGGTTGCTTCTCGCACCAAAGCATTGGAAGAGGAAGTTGGATTTATAAGGCAAGATGTGGCAAAAAATGCCACTGGGATCACAATGCTGGTCAAACAAAATCAAACTCTAAGGGAAGACCTTGAGAGGGTGGAGAATCATACATGTAGGAACAACTTAAGATTTCTGAATATCCCGGATGCAGAGGAAGGCACGGATATAAAGGACTTTATAATTGGCCTCCTGCGAGATACAGTCCTAAAGGACAAGATGGACATCAATTTAGAGCAGGAGATTCAGAGAGTGCACAGGGACCATTTCAGGCAGAACCCCCAACGGACTAAACCAAGAAAGATTCTGGTCAATTTACTCTTGTACACGGTTATGGAGACAATTCTTAGTGGGGCTTTGATGGACGGGCCCCGTACGGTTAAGGGTTTCTCTGTCATAATAAGATCTGATATATGCAAGGCAACAGAGCAGAGGCAATGGGAGCTAGGCAACAGGATGGAGGATCTGCGGAAATTGGGAGCAAAGGTACAATTAAAATTCCCAGCAATGCTCCGCATTATGTGGAACAATCAAATGCATAACTGTCGGGCAGTTGAGGATGTGGATTCATTAATAAACCCCATAAAAAAAAAATAATAAGTAGATGATCCTAAAAATTATTGCCAGTCGGGAGACAGGGTAATGAATATTAGGTGTGCTATAGTGTGGCAAAATTTGTTATTTGAAGTTCTGTTTTGTAACCCCCCAGAGGGCAGCTCATGAGGCATATTTATGCCTATAAGGACATGGAGGGTTCACCAGGGAGAGGTAAGGGAAAGGGGGAGGTGTAAGTGTGGTGGCAGTGGGGGTGCACGGGTGGGGAGCAGTTGGGTAAAAATTTTAAAAAACGTCCTCAATATCACCAAACAGGGTATGTTCATTACATCAGAATTAGGGGTAAGAGGAGGGAAAGAGTTCAGTTGGATGATGGCTGGAGTAGGTCAAAATATAGGTTTTTTAACCTGGAATGTGAACGGCCTCAGGTCCAGAGCTAGGCAGAGGGTGGTGCTAAGATACCTGGAAGAAAGCCATGCCCATATCATCGTCCTACAGGAAACGCATCTGGTCGCAAGGGAGAGTAAGGAACTATTACATAGGCATTGAATGGATTGAGAATTTTGTAGTGTCAGATCAAGGGCAATGTTGTAAGAGGGTTGTGATTCTGATAAGGAGGGGTTCTGGTTTGGAGGTTAAGTATTCCAAAACAAATGGTTCTGGAAGGTGGGTCTTAGCCGGAATGAAATGTGCCAGTTTTAAATTTATCTGTGTCGGTTTTTATGGTCCAAATGTGGATGATCCTCAGCATATTGTCGACCTGGAACTTAACTTAGTGGAGGCTTTGGTTCTGTTGGTCTTAGGTGGTGATTTTAATATTTTGTTGGACCCTATTTTGGATCGGTCAACCAGGCGAGATGGTGCCTAGGTTCCTAGGATAAGATGGGTTCTCAGAAATATGTTTCAAGATTTAGGATTGGTGGATGTATGGCGGTATTTAAAAGGGTCGGCGAGAGGGTATACTTTCCATAGCAAAAAATATGGCCACTACTCTAGGTTGGACTATTTCTTTTTGGAAAGGGGCTTAGCGGCGTATGTAAAAGAGGTTAACCATCTCCCGGCACATATCTCAGACCATTAACATAAGGTGGACTTTAAAGTGTACTCTCCTTTTGGACAATACTTTAAAAAAGGTCACAGCTGAGTATTTTTTGGATAATATTGGTACGGCCTCCCCAGGAGTAGTATGCAATGCTTTTGAAGCATACATTCGGGGGGTATTGAAAAGTTTGGTTTGTTTTAAGACTAGGGAAGAGAGAGCAGAATTGGCTGAAATGGAAAAAAGGCATAGGTATCTCGGACGCTTTCCTACAGTTGCAGAGTGGTGGGAAGGATAAGGAACTACTATTAAAACAGTTTGAAGAGACACAGCTAAATTTTAAAATCAAGCTGGACTCAAAATGTAGAGAAAGGTGGCAAGTCGGAAGTATGAGTATAGGGAGAAAGCCGGGGCTCTATTGGCATGGAAGGCAAGGGTGGACAGATCTAGGAATATGATTAAGGAATTGATCGTAGGCCCCAAGGTTGTGGTTATAGTTAAACTGGAAGACATGCAGAGTCTCTTTATTTGCTACACTGTATAGGGAAGAGATCTTTCCAGAACATCGACGACTTAGAGAATAGTTGGGTGATATTTCCCGTCCCGAACTTACAGGAGAAGGAAAGGAGTGTATGGAAGCTCTGATAGCCCAGGAGGAGATCAGAAGGGCTCTGTCGTGCATCAATGGCGGGAAGGCCATTGGTCTTGATGCTATCCCCTCGGAGGTGTATAAACTCCTAATGGAGGACATTTTCCCTGTCTGGTAGCTTTTGTTTAATCTGGTGTATAAGGGAAAGACACAGACACCTGGGTCATGGAATGGGCTACTATAGGCTTGATTTTAAAAACAGCAAAAGATAACAGGAAGGCGGACTCACATCGTCCAATATCCCTGCTAAATGCAGATTACAAGGTATTCGCAAGTATCTTGGTAGGGAGATTGGCTAAATTGGTACCTCAGTTTATACACCCAGACCAGAAGGGATTTATTCCAGGGAAACATATCCATGAACTTACCCAGCAGTTAATTGGTAGAATAGATCTTGCTACGGCTCGGTCGGGTCCCTTGGCCGTTGTTACATTAGACGCGTCCTATGCTTTTGCCCGTGTCTGCTGGGCATTCTTGTGGGAGGTGGTGGCGATAATAGGTTTCAGCCCCTTTTTTACTGAAACCTTAAAAGGACTGTATAAGCATTCAACAGCCAGGATCCTCCTCAACAGCTCGCTTACAAGGAGCTTCCCGGTCACCAGCGGCACCCATCAGAGTTGTCCCCTTTCTCCACTATTGTTTGATATTTATATTGAGCCACTTGCTCAGCTTTTGCGGCGAGATAGTCAGGTCATCCCTTTTAGCTCTGGTTGCTCCAAAAATAAAATTGCATTGTATGCAGATGACCTTATAATAATCATTAGAGGCAATACCTCAGTATAACTTGGAGAGGGTAGCAAAGGAGGTTGAAGCATTGCTTGTCAGATGGAAGAATCTGCCCCTGACAATATTCGGGAGAGTAAACTTGATTGAAATGGCGATACTCCCCAAATTGACATATCTTTTTAATTGTATACCTGAAGGAAGTTACCCGTTTAGGGTCACCCGGGTCACTAATGACCACCTCTCAGCCTTCCATATAAAATGAAGAGTCGGGCAGACAGTAGAGAATACAAACCAATAACTGTTTATTCAAAGTACACTCAGAGCGGAGCCTGGTCTGCCCAGTCGCCAGGAGTGTTGCAGAGGGACTGAAATCGACAAGCATAAAGATACATTATGTACATCTCGTAACTGGGCTAGAACACGCCCATAGTGGAATTTTCCAGGCAGGTGCAGCTGAACAGTGTAATACACAAAAATAAGTTTTGGTTCTCATATCTCCCACAAAGTTACCAAGTCCAAGGTTGTTCCAGTCGGGCCTGGCACCAGACTAGTGGGAGAAGGCCTTGATCAAGTAAGAAAGGTATGCACTAATAAGAACAGTCTATTCATTAGTGAAGCAAAACCCAACCTTGGTGAAATGAAACTCGGTGGAGACCTTTTCTCAGAAATAGCAAAGGATTAGTTTCCATCATGATTCAAAATGGTGCCTAAATAGAAAATGGTGCCGCGAATGCTAACTTACATAGGATAATGCATAAACGAAATCATTTCTATTCTAACATACCATTGACATACCTGAGAACTGTAATAGATAAGATCCAGGGGAAAATTAGTCAGTCTTATTTGGGCATCTAGAGGAGCCCAGGTGGCCTGGATAAAACTGAGGCGTAGGCTTGAAAAGGGAGGATTAGCTTCCCCAGATCTAAACCTGTACAGCATGGCCTTCTAGTTTTAAAATTGTAGTGTGCTCCTAGGTAAGCCGGGGACCTCCATATGGGGAGGTATGCTGGAAGAGATGGCAAGGGAGTGGGATTCTAAAGGTTTTTTGTATAAGTTCGGGGCAATTAATTTTTTTTAAAAGGTTCAGCTGAAGATCTTGAAGGCAGCATTGATCCTCTGGTTTGGAGTCAGAAGGATTCTGAGTATAGGCTATTTCCCAGATTTCTCCCCAATGTGAGATTCACCAGGAACACCCGAGTGTTTCAAAGATGGCCTGAGTCTTCCATTAAGGAGAGCTCCAATAGAAGTCTGGGGGATCTGTTAACAGCGCAGGGTATGCTGCCCTGGGAAGTACTAGCGGCAAAGACTGGTAATTCCCTCTCCAGATTTAAGTATCTTCAGTTATCATCTTGGGTTGCAGCCAACGTACAGGAGAGGGGGGGTGGGAATTCGAATCAGAATTGCAGGATGGGTCCCCTAGGAATAAGGAGGTTGCTCTGTGGTATTAGACATTACACGATGCTGAGGACTGGAAATTGAAAGCACCATACTCTGTATGGGAAGGAGTTATCCAGGAAACTGAGTTGCAAACAGTATGGCAAAACTGCTGTATTCTGTGGTTAAACCAGCCAATCTGAAGCGTAATATTTGTTTTTACCATCAGTAGGCTATACTGGACGCCCCAGAGGACAGCAAAGTTGTGCAAGAGCCGATTCCAAGATGCCGCAGGTGCAGCTTCTTAAGAGCTGATGACCAGCATATGTTTTTTATGTGTCCAGAAATAAAGGCTTATTGGCAGGAGGTAGAGAATGTGGTTAAGGATATCTTTGGGGTGAATATAACGTTAAGCTTAACACTGGTGTTGATGGGGGTGGAAGTTTGCCCCAGTCAACCTTTAACAAGATGGGGGAGGGCTCTACTGTTTTATATGATGCTTCTAGACAGAAGAGGTATCTGTAAGTGCTGGACAGACTCATTACCTCCTAAAGGGATGGACTGGCTTCAGGCTGTTAAAAGTATATGTAAAATGGATATCGGTTCTGGACCTGCTGGGCCAACTGCAGTAGGATCTGTGTAGACTTCCAAAGATGGGATGGATCAGTAATGACTTAAAGATGGATCCTATGATTACACCTGGGTGAAGCCAGAAACCAGGAAACTGGTCTGACTGGTTTGGAAGGGCCAGTGAAAGTATGCAACAGGCCTGAGGTTGGGACAGTACTCACAGAATGGCCTGGTATTGCAGATAATGGTGATATGAGGACAATAAAAAAAACACACAAAAAACAGATTCTCTACAGTAAATGCGACAATGTTGTGCCGACTCCAAAAATTCTTTCAATTAAAACCAGTAATTAATGTACTTTCTTATAAACACATACCAAACCAAAAAATGAGTAGCATATAATATAAATATAATATACAATATACAATTATAGAAAGAAAATACGAAAATCTTAGAGGCTCACTTAAAAACAATGGACGTTACAATTAAGAAATGGAATTGACAAAAACCTTAGAAATTAACTGAAAAAAACATATGTTACA
This sequence comes from Calotriton arnoldi, assembly GCA_963921515.1. Lineage (NCBI taxonomy): Eukaryota > Metazoa > Chordata > Amphibia > Caudata > Salamandridae > Calotriton > Calotriton arnoldi. Next base: position 853,252 of record CAWUFW010008597.1, on the reverse strand, counting down.
GGTACGTTATAGTTAGGAATTAGCATTTAAAAAAGCCTTAAAAATTCACAGAAAAAACCAAAGGTTAAAGGGGCGTTATAGTTAGGAATTGACATTTAAAAACCTTAGAAATTCACTGAAAAAACAAAAGGTTCCAGGGATGTTATAGTTAGACTCAGATTTCCCTCATACAAAACCAGTGAAATTCAGCAGTTATAGTTTGCAACGCTAACAATAAATCACACCCGCAATGCACTGCTTATGACTTCACATATCACATCACTCATGATATGGTCGGTGACATCACTGATGACATCCCATATGACATCACTGATGACATAATATACAGAATCACTGACACACCCACTCATACCCCCATAGAACTGTTCATACACCCACTCCCACTCCCACATAACCATTCATAAACCCATTTACAGACCCATACTAGTACTGACACCCACTCACTGATTCATAGAGCTACACACACATCCGCTCACTCACCCATACAGCCACTCATACACCCATGCAGTCACTAATACAGCCACTGACATATCCGCTCATACATCCATACAGACATTCACACACTGTCAGTCACCCATAGAGCTACTCACACACCTAGTCACTCACCCATACAGTCAATCACACAGCCACTTACTCACCCATACAGATACACACACACCCACTCACTTACTCATACAGATACTAACAAATACTCACTCACCTAAACAGTCGCTGACACAAGCACACACTAACCCATACAGCCACTATCACATTCACTCACTCACCCATACAGTCATTCATATACCCCATCACTCACCTATACTGCCTTTCACATACCCAGTTACTGACCCATATACCACTGACACATCCACATACTCGCCCACACAGCCATACACACATTCACCCATGCAGCCCACTAAAAGTGACAGTGACATTATAGTTAGGTTCAGATTTTACACACACAAAATGATAGAAATTGAGCAATTAGAGTTATCTCAAGTAAGTATAACTCGTGCCCTAATGTAACTATAGCTCACTCCCCCACCATGCACAGTTTTCTCATCAATAATTTTACTGCAAATATTGCAGTGATATTATCAATGATGTCATAAAAGGTGTCATCATGAATGATGCAATATGTGGAGTAATAAGCAGTGCATGGTGAGGGCGTGAGTTATAGTTACGCTAGGGCATGAGTTATAGTTACTTGAGATAACTCTAGCTATAACTGCTCAATTTCTATGGTTTTGTGTGTGTAAAATCTGAACCTAACTATAACGTGAATATATATATATATATATATATATATATATATATATATATATATATATATATATATATATATATATATATATACTATATATACTATGGATACAATTCTGGAAACTATAGGTGCCAATCAATTATCATAATTTCTAGAATATCATGTACTGGTAGACGATGTTCAAGTTGGTTTAAGACCCAACAGAGCAGAGAATCTGTGTCCTAGGCAGTACTTGACAATCTTAAAATGGCAGAACCAGTGCTCTGATATTATTGAACTTGTCTGCTGCATTTGACACATTGAACCACACTATTATGATCACTAGACTAAGGCAATGTGGTATCCAAGGAATTGTTCTGGACTGGTTTTCTTCATTCCTTTAAGACAGAAACTAAAAAGTGATGTCCAAAAATGTTACCTCTTACTTGTCTTTAACATCCATAGGCATTCATCAGGGATCCATACTTTTGCATTTCTGTTTAACATATATGTTCTCCCAAGTGCACAACTAATAAGAAAATATGGATGTGCCATTTAGACCTACGCTGATGACTCCCAGCTTATTGTATGTTAGAATTGATATACAGAGTGCGTAGGTAGTGTCCTCATGTTCACTGCTTCCTCGTAAACTGAGACCCATTACTCCCCTCCATTTTTAGAAGGGTAGATGAACTGCCTTTTCTGACCAGTATTGATGCATGACTTGACTACTGTAATGTGCTATATCTTGGAATATCCCAATCATCAGAATCAAAAATGACAAGTAATGCAAAATTTGGTTGCCAGATCAGTAGCTTCAATCTCCAATCTCCATTCTATCTTCAGCAAAGCCCATTCTAACTAGATTACATTTGTTGCTCAATCAAAAATGTATCTACTTTAAGACTTTGGGGCTGATTCAATATTGGGCGGATTGATTGTTCATTGTCAGGGCGATGGAGTAAGTTACTCCATTGCCCTGACAGAGTATCCACATGTGCCATATTTAGAAATGTCCATCATCCCGATGGACATTTCTACCATTCACAGGAACCGCCATTAAAGTGGTTCCTGTGACTGTATTGGAACTTTCCCGTATGTTGAAGTTTAAAAAAAATGTATTCTAAAAAGAAAACCCCAGAATGGGGTTTTGTTTTTAGAAAATAGAATAAAACAATGCCTCCTCACCATGGGAGCCATATCCCATGGCAAGGGGGACATTTTTAGTATTTTACTGCCTGTTACTGCAAGGGTTTTCCTGAGGGTAATGTGAAGCAAAAACTGCTATATGTGTGAATATCTAAATTGAGCGGGTGGACATACAGCCATTTCTCTGACGGCCTTACTCCGTTGGGCCATTGGAGAAGTGTGGCCATGGTGGAGACAGAGTAGCTTCCATCATTGCCAAACTATGGTCCGCCCACATATAAATTCGGAGGGCAGACCATTATATTGGTGGTAAGGATACTCCATTGCTATTGCAATGGTGTATGCTTACCACCAGTATAGAACTCAGGCTGTTTGTCTCTTCCTCAAAGGTTTGTACGCAACAGTTCCTTAATTTCTCAGATCCAAATTCATTAGGTATCTACCACTGTGTACATTACACTCGACCTCAGGGAATCTTCTGGTTGCCCCCTGTGAGAAATTGGGTTTCTGGTTGACTGGGGAGTGCGCCCTGCTCAAGCAGCGACCACAATCCTTGTCAGGGTAAGGCACAAGCAAATCCCAAATTACCCTGTACTCAGCCCCCTGGTAGCTTGACTCAGAGCAGTGAGGCTTAACTTAGAGGCAATGTATAAAGTATTTGTGCAAGACTTCAAACAATAATAAAGTGAAGACACCACACAAAAAGGATCCCAGACCAAGTAAGGAGTTTAGTGCCAGATGTATCAAGCGGTTTACCGTTTGCAAATGGGCCAATTAGCAGAATTGGCCCGTTTGCAAATGGTAAAAAGCCTTTTGGGATGTATCATCCAAAAAGGCATTCGCAAAATAGGGAATCACAATTTTTGCGATTACCTATTTTGCGAATGCATTTAGGGAATCGCAATTTGCGATTCCTTAAATGCAATGCACGAAGCAAGAAAAAATTGCGACCTGGCTTTAAGGGATCACAAATTACCACCAACTTCAAGTGCGTGGTAATTTCCAAATTCCTAGAAAAATTTACATTATTGCAATTTTCTAAGTGCCCTGTGGCACACACACATGCCCTAAGGGCATGTATGTGCACCACATGTGCCTACTTACCTTTTTTGGGGTGCATCAGGGTGGCCGTTGCACCCTTGAAATTGCATGCGCAATTTGCGAGTACCTATTTGTTACTCGCAAATTGCGAATGCAATCCTATTCATTCCTATGGGCCTCTAGGCCCATGGAAATGAATAGGAAGGTATTCCTTAATAGCGAATTGCAATTTGCGATTCGCTATTAAGGAATATGTAGGAATCGCAAATGTTTTTGCAAATCCTACATACATTGCATTTTGCGATTCTTAAATAGCGAATCGGTAACATTCGCTATTTAAGAATCGCAAAAGCAATTCTTGATACATCTGGCCCATAGAACTTTCTTTAATAAATAAAACAAGAGCAAAATGACAAAAATCCAATCAGTAGAACTGGAGATATGCAATTTTAAAGGTTTTAGTAGAAATAGAATCATAACAAAAAGCACCAACTGTTCATGTCGGACGGGACAAAGTCACAAGTTCAGGCCGACCGCGGAGGAGCGTGGGCTGGCTACAGGGCCCCAGTTAGATCTGCATCGAAGATGCGTCACGGAGCCGAAGTGATGCGTCGATTCCGAGATACGGTGAGGCTGCGATGCGAGGGCCTGCATCGTCATTGAGGATCCCGTTGACGGGGCTTGCGATGCAAAGTCTGGCGTCAAGGATGCGCGTGCAGTGGGGCAATACATTGGTTCCGAAGAACTGCGTGGCTGCGATGCGGAGTCTGGCGTCATCGACAAGTGATGCGAGGGCCTGCACCAAGGATGCGTCATGCAGCGGTAGTTCCGACGGGGTTGCAGGATGCAGCGGCAATGCAGATCTTTGCGACCATTCCAATGCATGGAGCAGTGTAGATGCGTCAGTTCTGCTCGTGGTTGCTCCACGCAGCAGAGGTGATGCGTCAATTCTGTTGGATCCACAGAGACTGACAGAGCACCTTAAGCCTGGTGCAGGCAGGTAAAGGTTGTTGGAAACCTTTTATGTCACTGAGGCTTCAGATTAGGAGACCAGCCAACCAGCCCTTGAAGTCACTCTGGGTTCTGGGTTCAAGAGATGTAGGTCCAGTCATTTTCACCCAGGCAAGAGGGCAGAAGGTCAGAACAGCAGGGCAGCAGTTCCTTTAGAGCAGCAGTCCAGCAGAGTGGCAGTTCTTTCAGCGGCACAGCAGTCTTTTTTCCTGGCAGAGTATCCACAAGTCCAGAAGTGTACTGAAGGGTTGGTGTCTGAGGTCCCATATTTATACACGGTTGTACATTTGAAGTTGGGAGAGGCTTCTAGAGAAGTGTAAAGGTGCCCTGACTTCCTTGCCCTGGCTTCAGACTGACTACAAGGGGTATGCAGACCTTTGTATGGAGACAGAAAACAGTCTATTCCAGTGTAAGTGGGGCTGGGCCCAGCTCCTCCCTCCCATCCTGCCAGGAATGACTCATCCAGTCACACCTAAGCTCCCCATTCTGTGTGGCTGTCTGGGAGGAATACACAAAGCCCAACTGTCACCCAAACCCAGTCATTTGAAGCAGAGACAGGCTGCAGGCCCTAAACGGCTAAAGCAAAAAAAATGCAATTTTTCTAATAGTGGCATGCTCAAAATTGCAATTTAAAATCCGACTTCACCATAAGTTAGGATTTTAAATTGTGATTACAGAGACACAAAACATGAACTGGTTACTCATTACCATTTGGAAATGACACTTATAAAAAAATAAGGTAATTCCAATGTTAACCTATGGGAGAGGAAGGCCTTGCAGTATTGAAAAACGAACGTAAGAGTTTTCATTACCAGGACATGTAAAACTTAAAATGACATGTCCTGCTTTTAAATCCTCTGCCCTCTGGGCTGTCTAGAGCCTACCCAAGGGGGGACGTAGATGTCATAAAAAGGAAGGTTGACATGGCAGTTTAACACTGCACATACACAGGCTGCAATGGCAGGCCTGAAACATGTTTAAAGTGCTACTTACATGGGTGGCACAATCAGAGCTGCATGCCTAATAGCAGCATTTAATTTACAGGCCCTAGGTATAGGTAGTACTACTTCATAAGAGACTTACAAGTAAATTAAATATTCCATTTGGGTATAAGCCCATCTAACATGTTTTAAGTAAAGATCACACGCACTTTAGAACTGGCTAGCAGTGGTAATGTGCGCAGAGTCCTAATGTCAGCAAAAACTGTCAGCAAAAACAAGAGGTCTGAAAGCAAAATGTTGGGGGAAATCATGCCAAGGATGCCAGGTCTAACACCCTCTGTTTCAAAGAATGTTATTTGGAAGCAAATTGTTCTCTCTGTTAGCTCCACGGCTCTGTATTTCATTTTCAGGAAAAAGCCTAAGACCTTTCTTTATTCTAAATAGACCTTTCGATTCCCCTAATACCTATCCAATGTACTAAGCACCAAGACGCCTTCTGGTGTATAACACAACACACTTCAAACCCCAACTTTCACTGAAATCCAAGTCATTTGGATTCACTCTGGACACCAACTTCACCCTCAAGGAACATGTTACCACATTACCAAAAAAAAGAAGGTGGCCTGATACCAGCTCTCTCTTCTAAAGAAAGTGAAAATGTTTCTTCCAGAAAGAGCCTTCAGAACAGCTGTTAAAGCCCGTGGACTCGCTCATCTGGATGGTGGTAACATCCTGGTACATGGCCTTCTAGACTCCACATTGGCCCCTCTTTCGAGCATCCTACACTCCGCAGCACTTCTCATCCAGGTACTGAAGAAAAATGATCATGATCACATCACCTCCAGCTTAATGGTTCTCCATTGGCTCCTCTTGCTGGCTTGCACCATCTTCAAAGTCATCTGTACCATTTGAAAAGCTATCATGACCAGCATCGAGGACACTATCAGACAGGAGACTAAGGGGCATATGTACAAACCCCTATCACCACCAGAACGTCACTTTTTTTTTACGTTGTGGTGGCGATACAAGCTTCACCTTATTTACAAGGCAGTGTTAAGCCACTTAATGCGGCTTAACGCTGCCTTGTAAATAAGGCACCCTTTTACGCTATACTTGGCGTTAAAGGGATGGGCAATGGGTGTTGCAGTGGGCGTTTCGCCACAGCACCATTGATTTTGACGCTGCCCCATATTTACAAGAGTGGCATAAATATGGGGCAGCACCAAAATTAAGACAAGGAAAAACCTGGTCTTAACAGGGCGCAATCAGGAGAAATGCATTATTTCTCCTCATTTTTGCTGTTTTTATGAGTGCTGCATTGTGCAGCACACATAAAAACAGCAAAACACCATGCATGATTGTTTATGTACAGGAAGGTGTCCCTTCCTGCACATAAACAATCATTTTGAAAAGGAAGAGTTGCAACTTCTATGTGTGCTGCACAAAGCTGCACACATAGAAGTTACAAATCGCCATTTAAGATTGTTTATGTACAGGAAGGGACAGCTCCCTGCACATAAACAATCATTACTCACAACGCAGGCACCCTTGCACTATGGTGTAAGAGTGCCTGCATTGGCACTAGGCAGCTGAAATTAGCGCCAGCGCAGGGGAAACACAGCGCTGCACCGTATTGTTGTAAATACAGTGCAGCCCTGCGTTTCAGAAGTGGCGGAGCGCAGCCTTAAGCCAAGAAGGCTAACGCCGCACTCTGTCACTTCTTTGTAAATATGCCCCTAAGAGCTTTATGTGCAAAGCTATTTTGCGGTCGCCGGGGCTCCGATTTGCAAAATTGGTGCCTTTGCTACAGCAATATGGCCCTTTGGTATGTACAAAACTGAAATAGTGATTCAATAACATGCTACTGAATCACAATTTGAATTTGCAAGAATTTACTGAATTGCTATTTGGGAGGGGCATGTTTAGGGTATCCCTTCCAAATAGTAATTCGCAATGGAGGCATTAATGTTTTGCGACTGAAATCCAGATGCAAAACATCAATATTTTACTGAGTACATAAAGCTAGTGGTAACCCATCCATAAGAGACCCCTTCCCCTTTGTGAATGTTGAAAAAACATTTTTTGAGGGTAGGCAGTGATCCTTGGGACCACTGCTTAGTCATAAAAAAGTTTGTAAAACTTTTCCTTTTTTTTTTTAAATGCTTGCTCTTTTCCTTTAAGGAAAACCGGCTGCATTAAAAAAAAAGATTGCTTTTTTAAAAATCAGAGATATGGTGATCTGCTGACCCCAGCAGGTCACCCTTCTTGTCATGGCAGCAAATCATAGTGGGCCACAATTTGCAACCTACCTTATAAATATTAATGAGTTAGGTCAAATTGTGACCCACTACAATTCGATATTTTGCAATTCGACTTATTAGTACATAGGTTGGTTTGATAAATACCATTGGATTTGTTAAAAGTCTGTGTGCAAATTGCGACCACTTTTAGCAAATCCAATGTTCATGGCCCTAAGATCTGTTAAAACAAAAAGAAGGAAGCTGTCCTTTTGCATCTATGCACCAAGGACCTGGAACAACATCCCCGTATCCATCAGGACTACCCTAATGCTGCCCCAGTTTAGGAAAGCCTTGAAGATGTGCCTCTTTCATGAACATAATATCACAAAGCCGTAATAGCACACTTCTGTTCCCAGAACACAGCTACATCTTCTATCACTCGCAGGGTGTATTCTTTCCTTTAGCCTTGTAGAGTGCTCAACTGTGTTTTGCGTATACAAATAAAGGAAAAGAGCGCATTTGTTTATCAGGAGTCAGTGGAGCTCCCTGAATTGTGTGGTATGTTGTGAGTTCTGTGTGGAAGGCTGAGGATGAATCTGGCTGCTGAGTTCTGGATGGTTTGTAGTCTTTTAGTGAATGGCTTGGTGATCCCAGCATAGAGGGTGTTCAAATAGTCCTAATTGCTGGTGACTAAGGCATGAAAGACAGTCTTTCTAGTATTGCTTGAGAGCTATTTGAAGATCTTCCTCAGCATCTTCAGGGTGTGGAAGTAGGATGTAGTGACTGTGTGGACTTGGGGAGTCATGTCCAGCTTGCTGATGATAATTATTCAGCGGTTCCTGGCATGGGTTCTGGGTGTGGGAGTGTATCTGAGTTCGGGCGACCACCAGTTGGAGTCTCATGGTGAGGTGTTCTTGCTGAAGATCACTACTTCTGCCTTGTCGGTGCTGAGATTGAGTCAGTTGGCTTTCATTCAGTTAGCAACTTTGGTCATGGTTTGTGGGCTCCCAAGGAGTAAGGTGCCAGGCTGACAGTTTGTGTTCTATCCATTAAGAAGGAGGAGATCCAGTGAAGGACTAGTCTTTGGATGTCAATCTTGTGCAGACACCTGATGAGGATGGGGTTTGATACTGTGTCAAATGCTGCAGTGAGGTCCAGGAGAACGAGGGCTGTTGTATCTCCTCTGTCAAGAATCATGCAGATGTTGTCTGTGGTGGCAATGAGTATTTTTTCTGTAATATGGTTTTTCCTGAATCCAGACTGTGAGGCTTCGAGGAGCTGGTGGTTAACGAGGTGGTTGATGAGGCATCAGTTGAGTCGTTTCACTAAAACCTTTGCCGCATATGGTAGAAGGAAAATGGGTCTATAGTTAAAAAGTGTGACTGGGACAGCGGATGGTTTCTTTTTTTCAAAACTGTTTTTATTGCTTTTATCGATTACAGTTGCAGCAGCACAGTCATTGATATCAGAAGGAACAACATAGAGTGATTGTCATGAAACAGTGGTAAACATTATTAACAGACCAGACAGTGCCGGTGGGTCCGACCAGACTCTTTTTCCTGTAATGGTTAAGGTTCCCCAGGTGTTCCCGTTATTTTGGCCTGTGTCTCGTCGTGGGACAGTGTCTCCCCCCCATGGGGAGTCCATAGTAACACATCCCGGGGCCCCATATTTTGGGAAATTTCCTCAGGCATCCGCGGGCCTTGTATGTCACCTTCTCAGCTGTTATGTACACTTCCATCCCCCCTCTCCACTCTTGTTGTGTGGGTGGTTCAGGTGCCCCCCAATGCTTCGCCACATCATGTTATCCACTATCATGCCTAGGTTTGCGACAAGTAGTTTAGCTCTAAGGAGGTCTATTTCTGTGGGTATTCCCAATATCACATATTTGGGGTCCATAGGTATTGTCTCCCTAGGATCTCACTAAATTCTGTCATTAGGGTATTCCAATACTTATGAATAATAGGGCATTCCCACAATATGTGCAAATAGGTCCCCCTCTCTGTGTTGCAAAGACGGCATTCAGGTGTTTCTGCTCTCCCAATGTTGTGTAGGCGGGTTCTGTCATAGTACGCCCTGTGCAGTATTTTGAACTGTATTAAGCGGAGGCGTTATTTGATAGAAACCTCTCTGGGGTGCATCAAAGCCCTCTCCCAGTCGAGATCTTCTAGGGATCCTAGTTCTGATTCCCACTTCCCCTTAATCTTATTAGGGTGTCTGGCTTGTTGTTTATTGTGAGTTCTATAAGTCCATGAGACTGCCTTCTCACCAATTTACCCCATAAGGAGTCCCCCCTCCAATGGTGCGTACTCGGGTATACCCTCCGTGTCTAGCCCCTGCGCTCCAAGCATGTGTCATTTGGAGGTACTTATAATATTGTTTTGCGTGTAGATCGTATTCCTTTTTTAGGGAGGTGAATGGGAAAAGGCCCTTTCCCTCCAGTAAATCGCCCACTTTTGAGATGCCCAGCGTGTCCCATGACTTAAAGCCTCTTAATTTAGTGAACTCCCTCAGTCGCGATCCCACCCACAAGGGGGTTTCTCGCGTTACTCGGTTATTTAACGCATCCGCCGTTCCGCCCCTTTCCATGCGGCCACAGTCACCTGCGTCGCAGGTAGCAGTTTCCTCACACCCTTGCCTCTGTATAGGTAATGTGTGTGCGGATGAGGACTAAATTGGGTGTGTTCTAGGGCATATGTGGGAAGGTCTCCTGGCAAGTGTTCCCAATCACTGATAACAATCAAGTGTGCCTCCCAGTAGTATGCTTCGATGTCCGGGAGGGATATGCCTCCATTGTATTGGTTTCATTGTAAGGTGTTGAGTGCCACTCTAGGTGTGCCGCCGTTCCATAGAAAACTTCTGAGCATCCCCTGTATCTTGGTAAAGACCTCTTCCGGCAGTGGATGGTACGTGTTTTGTAGGACGTATAGTAATTTTGGTAACGTTACCATTTTATACATTGCTGCTTTGCCCAGGAGTGTCAGTGGTAGGGTTTTCCACCGTTCCACATCTTCATTAAACTCTAAGATGATCCTGTGGATATTAGGATTAAGGCTCTCTACTGTTCGTGGAAATTTACATGCCCAAATACATGATCTCTTCTTTTTCTATTTTAAGTTGCCCGGGAGTTTCGCTTGGGTCAAAATTGTGGTTTGCCGAGTATAGAGTGGATTTTTCCTAATTTATTTTGTAACCCACGTATGCCCCATATGTCTTGAATACATTAGATGTGCATATGAGGGTTCGTCGAGGGTTAGTTACATACAGGAGGACATTGTCGGCGTATAGAGATATCCATTCTACCTCTGCCCTCTGTACCTCTTCTCAAAAGCCCGTGATCTCGGGATTTGTGCGAATCATACATGCTAGGGGCTCTAGTATAAGTGCAAATAATAGCAGAGACAGGGGGCACCCTTGACTTGTACCCCGTCCAATCAGGATTACACTTGACATTGCACCATTCACTCAGGCGACTGGGTTTTCATATAGTAGGTCTATCCAAGCCTGGAAACCCTTACTTCTGGAGGGTTCATTTCAGAAAGGGCCAGTGTACAGTGTTGAATGCTTTTTCAGCATCTAATGATAATATTAAATGTGGGGTCTTCTCTAGATTTCATAGATTCCAGCCAATTATGCAGGTGACGCAGATTTAATCTGGTCGATCTTTTTGGCATAAAGCCTGATTGGTCATGGTGAATAAGAGGGGATATGACGTTAGTCAATCTATGGGCCAGAGTTAGAGACAGAATTTTGGTTTCAGTATTTAATAGGAAAAATGGGTGATAGGAACTGCAGGCTGTGGGTGGCTTGCCAGGTTTGTGGATTACCACAATCGTGGCGCTTCTAAGAATGTGTGGGAGGGGAGCTGTTTCTTTTGCTTCCTGGAATAGACTTAACAGGTAGGGGCTCAACAGATCCGTGTTCTGTTTATAGAATTCCCCTGGTATGCCATTGGGGCCTGGGGTTTTCTTGGGTTTCAGGTTACCTATGACTGTCCTTATTTCGGCCAATGTGGTATCCTCCTCCAGTAGCTGGACGGCAGTCTCAGTCAAGGTAGGGGTGGAAATCTCTGTAAGATAGTTTTCTATTTGTGGGGCGATTGCTAATGGGCTTGCTTCTTAAAAGGCTGTGTAGTAACAGGCAAATTAATTTGCTATGTCTATAGGTGTATCGCGGATATGTGCCTCCCCCGATTCTATACGTGTTACCCAGAATGCCTCTGCTGCTTTTTTGCTCAACCACTCCAACAACCTTCCAGCCTTATCTCCAGCATCATAAAGTTGCTGGTGTGTGGCCTGCATTGCGGCCTTTGCTTCACGATGTGCTAATGCCTGATACGCCTGATAATGCATGATATTCTGTTTATAGAGTTCCCCTGGTATGCCATTGGGGCCTGAGGTTTTCCTGGGTTTCAGGTTACCTACGGCTGTCTTTATTTCGGCCAATGTGATATCTTCCTCCAGTAGCTGGACGGCAGTCTCATTCAAGGTAGGGCTGGAAATCTCTGTAAGATAGTTTTCTATTTGTGGAGCGCTTGCTAATGGGCGCGCTTCATAAAAGGCTGTGTAGTAACAGGCAAATTAATTTGCTATGTGTATAAGTGCATTGCGGATATGGGCCTCCCCCGATTCTATACGTGTTACCCAGCATGCCTCTGCTTCTTTTTTGCTCAACCATGCCAACAACCTTCCGGCCTTATCTCCAGCATCATAAAGTCACTGGTGTGTGGCCTGAATTGCAGCCTTTGCTTCGCAATGTGCTAATGCCTGATATTTCTTGTGGAGGATTATCATGGCTCTTAAATGTGAGGGGTCCACAGGTGTGTCCATCTGGCTTTCGATTTGCAGGTGACGTGCTTCTATTTCGTCCATCTCCCTCCTTTCCCATCTTTTTTTATGGGCTATTATGTTCTGCACCCTGTCACAGAGGACTGTCTTGTATGTCTCCCAGAGTGTAACCGCTAGCGGATGGTTTCTTGAGCAGGAGCATGATGATGGCATGCTTTCAGGGCTCTGGGAATGTGTCAGAGTTGATGGCGGCATTAAGATTGGGTGTTAGTGCTTCGCTGATTGGTAGGCGTCTTTGGTGAAGGTGTGGTACTAGGGTCAAATGGGACCCCGAGTGGATTGTTTTCATGATAGCAGCAATTTCAACAGTGATGATGGTGGGCCTTGAGGTCAGGGTTCATTCTTCGGCCATGATGGAAAGTGAAGTTGCGATGGTGATAGGGTCCAGTTGAGGGTCAGAGTTGCCATATATGGAGGTGATTTTGTTACAGAAGAATTCCGAGAGCTTGTTGCAAAGGTCTTGTGAGATGGTGATGTTGCTGGAGACAGCAGAGGGTGTGATGAAATATTTGTTGATGGTGAAGATCTCCCTGCTGCTGTTAATGTTGGTATTGATGCAATCTGCAAGAGCTGTGAGCTTGTTGTTCCATATCGTTCTATATCTGCTTATGGCTGATTTGAAGATGTCTTTGTCGGTTGTATGTTGAATTGTTCTCCATAGCGCTCCAGTTGCTTGCAGTGGAGTTTTGTCAGCTTGAGTTCCTCTGTGTATCAGTTGGCCTGTCATCAGGCTCTTTTTTGGGTTGTGTGGAAGAGCAAGGGTATAGCCGCATGCAGTGATCCAGCTGTTCAGGTTCTTGGTGGCTTTCAGCAAGTTGCTGGTGTGCTCAGTCCGGTAAGTAGAGAGGGCGAAAGCCCACACCTCTTCTATGATGCTTTTCCAGCTGTGGTGGGCTGTTCCGGGGGGGTGATAGGTCTGTGGTGGTCCAGTATGGGTATGCTGAAACTGATGAGGGTGTGTGTTGTGATGTACCAGATGTAGCTGAGGAGTATCTTTGTAGTTTCTTTATTAGATCTTAGTTGCAGGTTAGCATCCATGTAAAGCAGCCACACCAGGAGCAGCCTGCCTGCTGCTCAGCCCATCTTCAACTGTCACACCTCACCACACAGGCACCCAAACATTCCAATCATCTCCAACACACCAACATTCCACTCAGAACACTCACATTGGCTGAGCAGCTAGGAACCAGGAACATAGGAGAAACATTAATACATATGCAGGATATAACAGTGTGGTCTGTCTAGATCATAGTTGGTGGCGTGTAGACTGTGATGTTGCTAATTGAGGAGAACATCTGGTTCAAAAGATGTCTGGCAGTGTAGCTGGATTCGGTAATGTATAGGGTGAGGCCAAAGTTTCTGAGGTTTTCTAGAAGGGCCGTAGTTTGGGTTGGTTTGCACATCTAGTTTGAAAGTTAAGGACGCCGAGGAGGATGTAGGTGCTGGCATTGATGATGAGGGATGCTACAAAGTCTGTGATGTCGCTAGAGAAATTAGTGTGGGGTCTTGGTGGTCTGTACATGAGGGTTCTGCCCAGAAAGAAGTTAGATGTGATTCCTATCTTGATCGTGAGGTGTTCCATGTAGCTGATGGGGGTGTTCATGTAGGTGGTGCAGCTGATGGTATCTTTGAATATGATGGCGGCTACAAGTCCAGGCTTGTGCTGATGGTCTTGCCTGCGAGGATGGCTGTATCAATGAATGGTGCAAAGGTGGGTTTGACAATGTTTACACAAGGAAGAGCCAGTCAGGGGCATGGTCCTGCAGTAGGTCCCATATCTCCATGGCATGTTTGGTGAACGAGCGGGTGTTGAGGAGCATGCCTGTGAGTATGGCGTGTTATGTGCATGGTGTTTGGTCTGTGTGAGCGTGTACAGGTGGCTGTTTTGTGTGATTATGAGTGAGTGGGGTGCTGGATGCTTTTGGTGCAGGAGTGGTGGATGTAGGGTGTGGGAGAGTGCATGAGAACTTGCAGGAAGCGCATATGAATGCTCCTTCTGTGTTTGTGGTGTGATGTGGCAGCAGTGCGGCAAGTGGCGGCCAGGGTTTAAAGCATAGAGAAGTGTGGCAGGGTAGCTGTGGGAAGGGGTAGAACTAGGGCTCCTGGCGCTGGGCGCAGTCCAGGCCATACATACATACATACATGACAAAACAAAAAATCACAGAGTGAACTTTGGGGACAAAGGAAAAAATAGAGGGACACCTTCAGCATAGTTTGCCCTTTTGGGTCTAGACTGCAATTTATAAAATATAAAAAGAAAATCACATCATGTGATTAACTGAACGCAATAGGCAAGATCACCCTGAACCAAGTTCCCGAAATAAACATTCAATAGGTTGCATCAGGATTTTCTTATGTGTTGTGCGGTACGCATATCTTATAACACCAGGGAAAACAGCTGCTGACACAATGATCCGCTCTCTGAGCTATTCCTTATTTAGCCTCATTCAATGGCTGTTCTTTTGTTTAAATGAAAGAAGCTTAATTACCTCTTAAAGCTTTCCAGCTGGCTTGACATTAACACTTTTTCTAAATTCAGTATAGATTATTTCCCCATTAAACTTTTTCCGGCAGTAAATATCTATTACAGTACACTATTTTAGAACCTTTGAAGTGTTCTGTTAAATGCTATACAGCACCTGCACCTGCATTAGAGAACCGGATAATCTGCCTTTGCTTTTCAAAAGGGACAAAGAAATGCAAACTAAGCATATGCGTTAAAGAAAATCTTCTCAGGCCATGAAGAGGTTTGCATAGTTAAGTTACACGCTCAACGTTTAGGTGCAGGTTACATGTCTTGTGGTTGCTTTCACACAGCCCCTTCAACAAAATGCTTCTTTGAAAGACTAGACTGCACAGAATTTGGGAAGAGTATCATAAGAGAAAAATAACAGCTTTCAATTCTATAATCTGTGATTATTGTCAAAGCTAAAGTTAGGTTGTAAATACAGCGGTTTTCACGTCATTTCTAAGGAATTCATCAAATATCAGTAGATTTTTAAATCTCAGCTAAATTCTATATGCAGAGGCTAGTGATATATAGCTAATTCATTTATTAAGAGAGCCTTAAGGCATCGAGATCTGAGCACTTCTTGCAGGATGGAGAAATGGATACCTAGAGGGGCGGATGCCTGATGGACCAGCACAGAAGAAGGAGTGGGGTTGCACGCGTAAGCACAGCTGTGTGAATCGCCATATTTAACTATTTTACCAAACATGTTGAGCAGGTCAGGCTACTCAATGCATCCTAATTTAATAGTAAATCAATGTCAATAATATAAAAATATTTAGATAGAAGCGGCGAAGGGTTTTTACACATTTTGAAAAATAGCAACTAATACTAAGAGGCAAAATAAATCATTTCTATTTTTAAATCATGCTACTGTTTTATTTATTTAAGTAGTATTGTTTTGTGCAACACGTACAAGTCAAGGGTGGCTCACATAGTGGAGAAATGTCCTGAACACATGGAGAGAAGAATTGCACCAAATAGGGTTACAATAGTAGTCATATTACAGATCTAGTCATATTTTGAAAATGATACATTCTACATATAACCAGGATACTATAGGAAACATCCTAGCAGAAACAGAAGGCATTCATGAACACAATCGTCCTTCTAGATCGAAAGGAGAATCGCAAAGTCTCAATTTCGGTGTCAGAAGTTCTAATAAGGTGTTTGTGTGCTTCAATTGTGGCTCTCTCTGTGAGGGCACCAGGGTGGAAAACTGCACTTGAAGCGTTGTGACTTGTTCAAAATGGGCATTCTGTAAAGTTGGGTTTTTAATTCAGATTTGAAGGTTTTGTATGGTGGCATTATCCTATAGTCTATACAGTGGAGCTTCAGAGCTTCCAGACAACGATTGCATCAGTGACTTGGATTTCTTTAAGGCAGGGATTTCAAGGTAGCGGTCAGGTTGTCAGAGCTTCAGAGATGGTGTTATTCTTATCCGGATATTTTTGCAGGTTCTGAGAGTGATAAGAAGCGGTGCCTGCATGTTGGGCTTTCTGCTGATACGCGTCAGTCTGATGACAGATCTTGCTTCTGTGGTTAGCTACTTCAATTAAGTCATAATCAGTGATATGCGGTTACATTTTCTAGAACATTGTTGTGTCCTGCGGGACACGTTCTAGTGTCTCAGCAGACACAGAGTTTGTTAACCACTCCCTTGGGGGAGTGGGCACACATGCACCCCACACCCATCCATCACAGGCGTCACGAGTGACGTGAGCCTGTTAATAAAAGGGCCCGGGTGCTCGTGGCCAGTTGATTAACTATACCCCCGTTGTCTGTGTCAGTTATTCAGCAGCATGTGGGCCTAGGGCCCCCAACACAACAATGGCGACGAGGCGGGTCTGACCCCTTGTGTTTGAGGAAAGAGTTCCTAACATTCCTCAAAGAGAAAGACTGGCCTGTATCCACCCTACCCCATAGGCCGTGCTATCGGCGGACATCACCCGTGGAAGAAGGGGAGGACGACTCTGCAAGAGCACCGCTGTTATCGCCTGCCCAGAGGAGGTGATCGATGGCTCGGCTGCCGCCACCGCCTACCCCGTGGAAGCAGGCACATCGCCCCACATAGAGAAGAGAACGTAGCGAGAAGCTGCGCCATCGACGGAGAGAACGCGCTTTACCTTGCAGGTATGACCAGGCGCCAGCTATGCCACACCCCCACTTGTTGAGGCATCCGTAAGCTGCCCTCGCCTCCCACCAGTTGCCCCGGCATGAGGGGCACCTCCCGGTACATGCTCAGCGAGGTGGTAACAAACAGTGGCACGGCCATCCGCAACTTCTACAGAGGGCAAATGAAGGTGGCACCCCGCTAGCAAGGGGAGAGGAATAGGCCCGTAATGCAAGACACTGCCCGCTTAATTATAGAAAACACTTACTAGGGCACAGTGTGTGCGGCGGCCCCGACCAGGGATAAGGCGAGCACGAAGATTTCTGCGACCCTGGGAGAGAAGACCGCAACGCCACCTAGCTGCCGGATCACCACACCGGCCCTGTCTGCCTGCTGCGAGGCGGCTAGCGCAGCTAACAAAGAAAGCTGCACAGTCATGGGAGCATGACGGGGGCGCACAACAGGAGGTGCTCCTACGTAACGCGGCTCCTTTAAACCCCTCCACCCGGACATAAACCAGCCTCGCAGCTCCCGCACCCTCTGCCTCGTTCGCGGAGAAGAGAAGACTGATTGCGGCTTCGGGAGAGCAGCTGTGGCCGATGACAGGTGTGCCTGGGAAGACTGCGCAAGAGCGCGCGGCTCAAGACGCAGGCCCAGAGGACTGAACAGTCCAACGCTAACTCGGGCGCATCGAGGAAAGCCCCAAAGTGATGGCGTGGAGACAGGAGCATGGATCAGCTCGCGGCTGTTCCATCAGGTCACCCCTGCAGCCGCCTACACAAAACAGCAATAACAGACATGGCCCGCAACAGTAGCATGGTGGCTGGGGCCTATACTCAAAGCTGACTCAGCAACGTGTCGTCCACAAGGGAGGGCTGCCACGGGGCTGAGAATAGAGGTGGTTTCAGGGCCACCTAGCTGCAGCCCATTGAACTGCACCACCAAAGGAGTAAAATGAAGCAGCCCCGACCCCTAAGGAGGCATGCAGCATGGCATGTCCAAATGGCCACAGTGCCCTACAGCTTTTCCAAACAGCAACTACAGGCTGTGTGAGAACCTTTCCCCCCTTGTGGAGGCCCAATGTCACAGCAGAACTGAAGAGGAGGTGCACTTTCAGACACACTTCCATCCTATGCCCCAGAAAAGTGAAGAGCGAGCTAACCCTTCAATACAACCAGCACTTGAAATGTCCCGGTGCCTCAATAATAATTACCAAACACAAAAGGAACCAGAGTACCCTGAGCTCCCAGCAGCAACGAGCCAAGTGGGCAGCCTATTGGTAAAAAAGGAGGACCACCTGGTCAAAGAGGCAGAACTGTGCACGGCATACCGCTGCAGCCCCCACATGCCAGAGCGTCCTGCACTCCTGTGAACAGTGCAGCACAGAAAGTGGAACAGAGACTTGACCCAATGTAAGCTACACCACTCTCCCGCGTCAGGCCCCCAAATATGAGCAGAAGCATCAATACACAGAAGACGCTCCATTGTGCTTACAGGTACTCCCAGCACTCTATGGCACAGCACCCGTAGGAGCTGCAAAGCCCGCAGCATGAGGAAAGCGGCAGAGGCACCTCTGAAAGCACCCACAGCGCCACCTGGTGGCCATAGTGCCACACCGCACTCTGAGCTGCCACACAAAGGAAAAGGCGGAAGGAGGCCGAGAGACTCACAGCCAGGACTGGTGCTGATTGCACCGCATACCCCAGTGGTGAATGGACATCACCGCAAGATAGAAAATGGGTGCACAAGGCACCAGAAGAGTACACCCGTAACGAACGAAGAGCGCAAAGTCAGAGGTGCGCAAAAGGATGCACCAGCAAACCTGACAGCAAGGGCAGGTGCCCGAGAGAGAGAGAGAGACCTCTCCACAGACAAGAAGCAATGCTGAAGGCAGCAAGGAGAGCCTCCACATCTCCACTGCTCCAGCGAAGCCCTGCAGTGGGCCAAAGACAGCACAAGTGTCATTCCTCACACTGCCTCAAGACGGAGTCGCCAGTGACCCAAGACAGGCAAGAGGAGAGTCGCACACTCCACGGGTCAAGCTGCAACCACCCCGCATTGCGCCAAGGACACGCAACACGTGGCCGGATGCCACATGCGTACTGTAAGCATGGAGCGCGTCACGCGAAGTGACCAAGCATGCTTGAACGGGGGCAGAATCAAACGCCATGACTGCGCAGCCTCGAGGCACAAGCACAACGCCCTCGAGCGAAGAAAGTAGCTGGCACCCAGCACCCAGGAAGAAGAAGAGAGGATGGCAACTGGACGTCTCACCCGCATGGTCCAGGGACCGCTAAAGTTGGTAGGCCCCGTTGGCCTGATTGGAAGAAGGTGCATGCGACTGCACCCGGAAGAAGAATCGAAAAAGAAGAGTGACATTCCTGTCACCATGAAGAACCGGACAAACACAGGTGCGCTAGAGAGAACAAGAGGAGAGGCACGAGGACTCGTAGCACCACAAGCCAAGAGCACACCCAGAGACACCAGACAGCCACCAACGCGGAACGACGTCCCGGGAGACAGCCCCATGGGAGAACCAAACGTAAACCGCAGCAAGCGTGAACCGCATCTCTCCCCAACGCTTCCCAGTGCGACCGTCCATCCCCGAGCGTCTGCAGTCTAAGTCGGACGGCATCCCTGCTCCTGACCCCAGATGGCATGGGTGAAGGAACAGCCTCAGCAACACAAAGACTCATGGTTGCGAAGTCCCTCCAGAAGCCTCCTCTCCTAGAAGATCGTCAACACCTGTCGTCCAGGTCCCAAGGCAACCACATCATCATTGCCATGTGCATAACACCGCACTCAGCAGAAGATATGGAAGTGTGACCGGAGGGTCTACACTAAGAATCGGACAACTGAACAAGTTCAGGAGGGGAAGTCGTGAGTGGCCGGGCTGGACGCTGAAGAGAACCCGAGCTGCTAAAGGAGCCCATCCCGACACACCAACAGCAAGTGAAGGGGGTGACAACCAGATAGTGAACTGGCGACCGCCCAGCGGGAGACCAAGAGTAAGCCGCAAGCCTGCGCGAACAGAGTCTCATGCCTCACATTTCTCAGCATGTCCATCACGCCACTGTCACCAACATCATAGCCGCCCAAGAAGTCCAAGTGCACGGATGCAACTGCCTCCCCAAAGGAAATGGAGGCACCTGGCCACCCCCGCTCCAGGTGATCGACTCAAGACTGAAGGCCTGCAACCATCACGGCAAGTCATCACCAACTGTTGTCCAGATTCACCACACGGCTGGCAATGCCATTACGCCAGTCCTCGTCAAATGCGTCAAACACTACCATCTCGAGTACCAATGGACTGGAGTCCTACACTGTTGCTAAACCAGCCGACAAGCAGAACCAGAGGCTACCTGCTGACCTGGCTTACACCTGAACTGCGGCAGCGAGAGCATGTCCTGACCAAGATTCATCCACCCTTGAGGTTTGTGCGAGCGACTGGGTACTGGCTCCTCGGTGGTCTTGCAGCTGCCCCCAGTCGGCACACATGCAGCCCCAGCTCAGCTCACAAGCAGTCCCGTGGCAAACCCGACAAAGGGCCTCCCCAGGGGGGAGAGTTGGACTTGATATTGCCCCACCGACGGGTTACAGGATACAGCAAAGTAGTCTAGCAGAGACTCCAGTCGATCAAGCAACACCATCGTGAATCTTCACCTTGGACTCCCACCATGCTCTTGACGCACCCTGTTTAATGAACAGTTAGTACCCACCACATACCATCCTCTACGTCAGCAAAGGGGAGTCACCTCAGACCAAAAGACATGTTTCCACCGGCATGGTACGAGAGTGCATCTGACGTCTCCAAGCCAGCGCTCGTGTCCTGAACCACTCAGGTTAAATTATGAGTGCCCGCCGAGATCGTCCTGCTGCAGTCAGAGACACCAGCCCCTGTCTGCTGTCTTCCTGCTGCCTGACATGAGAAGCTGATGGACCCTGTGGTGCATAGTTAATTGTTGTTTACCCCTACAGGTTGGACTAGTGATTATTGTGGTTTCATTAAAATTTGGGAGGAATGTTGTGTCCTGCGGAACACGTTCTAGTGTCTCAGCAGACACAGAGTTTGTTAACCACTCCCTTAGGGGAGTGGGCACACATGCACCCCACACCCATCCATCACAGGCGTCACGAGTGACGTGAGCCTCTTAATAAAAGGGCCCGGGAGCACGTGCTCGTGGCCAGTTGATTAACTATACCCCCGTTGTCTGTGTCAGTTATTCAGCAGCATGTGGGCCTAGGGACCCCAACACAACAAACATGTCAGTAGTCTGACCACAGTATTGAGTGCAAACCTGATATTGAAAAGGTGGAAAAGGTGGAATTGTGTGATTCCTAGTAGTTGGAATTTCCAGAAGCAACTTAATGTGCTGTGCATATGATTAAGACCCGGTTGAGGGTTGAAACGCGTTATGCTTTTGATGGACAATTGCATTAAAAAAACATTGTTACCTGAACTCAGCTGGTGGGCTTGTTGTCATGCTGTGAGGTGTGTGACTGTTCGTCTGGAATATTTTAAGCGGAGACGCTCCGCCATCAAGCCCCGACCCGCTTGGCTGAGGCGTCCTCTAAGCGCCAATTTCATGTGGAAGCGATATTTAGGGATGCCCTCCAGTTGCAAAAAGAACTAGGATTGGAAAATATGGTCTGAGGCTGGGCTTCTTGTGGATAATAGGAGGCCTGCCCGCTATTGGTTTTATTAATAGCTCGTAGCAACCAGGGTTCGTGAAGATTTTTCTCTTCGCGCAGCGAGACTGGGATGAAGTTCTATGAGTGCAACAGCCATCACGAAAGAAACTTGCTACAACAACTTAAAGCTAAGTGGTGTTGCCTTGAAAGATACAATGATGATAACAAAAAAACTGAAAGCAAGGGACTGATACAATAAGTGACAGTGTGGTATTTAAATTCAGCTGTGATTACATGAAATACTACTATAGTTTTGATACATGGTTTATTTAAACCCAAACTTTAAAAATGACATTTCCCGCTGTTTTTTACAAATTTGAAACAACTTTATTAATTCTAAAAGAACGTTCATTGTGTTCTACCTTGAGTCCCTTGTCAGTGTCTGATATTCTTGAGTATTTAAACGGAGAAGCTACTGACCACATGTTACCTGAACTTGGCTGGTGGGCTTGTTGTCGTGCTTTGAGGTGCGTGATTGTTCGTTTGGAATATTTTAAGCGGAGACGCTCCACCATCAAGCCCCGACCCGCTTGGCTGAGGCGTCCTCTAAGCATCAATTTCATGTGGAATATATATATATATATATATATATATATATATATATATATATATATATATATATATATATATATATATATATATATATATATATATATATATCCAAGCTCCAGGTACCCAACGAATAAGGAGCACTCGAGCAGCAACATGCTCCCAAGGAGCCTTTATGGTATACAGTCCACCAGTACAACGATAACTTTAAGCAGTTCAATGTGCCATGGATGCCTGACACGTTTCGAAGTGTCCCCACTTCTCTTCAGAGGCTTTGGCAATGAAGGCGCATAGGACACAGCCCTCATTATTTAAATGCTCCAATGCATGCCCTGAATGGGACGCTCTGCCGCGACTGGCAGAGCATTATGGGCCTTGTAGTGTCCTTTATCTCCAAATGGAGCGTGCGATGTTGCTGCTGTGACATTGAATGCCCCCAGATGGGCCTCGGTGTGCCGGTGGATATGCTAAATCCGTTGCTGCCCCACGAAGTTGGCCTGCTCAATAGCAGACCACGTGGCCCCCGTATCCTGGGGTGGTGCTCCTCCGCGGCAGGGTGTGCCGCGTATTTATCCAAGCTCCAGGTACCCAACGTATAAGGAGCACTAGAGCAGCAACATGCTCCTAAAGAGCCTTTATGGTATACAGTCCACCAGTACAACGATAACTTTAAGCAGTTCAATGTGCCATGGATGCCTGACGCGTTTCGAAGTGTCCCCACTTCTCTTCAGAGGCTTTGGCAATTGAAGGGGCATAGGACACCGCCCTCATTATTTAAATGCTCCAATGCATGCCCTGAATGGGACGCTCTGCCGCGACAGGCAGAGCATTAAGGGCCTTGTAGTGTCCTTTATCTCCAAATGGAGCGCGCGATGTTGCTGCTGTGACATTGAATGCCCCCAGATGGGCCTCGGTGTGCCGGTGGATATGCTAAATCCGTTGCTGCCCCACGAAGTTGGCCTGCTCGATAGCAGAACACGTGGCCCCCGCATCCTGGGGTGGTGCTCCTCCGCGGCAGGGTGTGCCGCGTATTTATCCAAGCTCCAGGTACCCAACGTAAAAGGAGCACTCAAGCAGCAACATGCTCCTAAAGAGCCTTTATGGTATACAGTCCACCAGTACAACGATAACTTTAAGCAGTTCAGAATATTGCCCGTATGTGAAATAAAAACATACGCTCTATCGTAAATCGAGTGGCAGCTCTGTGCATTCTTCCTTGGTGACGTATACTGGGATGTGTAACAGTTTCTGTTGGATATATATATATATATATATATATATATATATATATATATATATATATATCAAAAAATTCTTTTAACAAATGCTCTCAGGAACCACAGACTCACGGAAAATCCAAGGGTGTTTAATCAAACAACGCGTTTCAGCCTCACAAGAAGCCTTGTTCACGAATGATTGTGTGCACAAAGAACCATACTGATAAAATAAAGTACAGCTAAACATTGTTGTAGGACTACAAGTTCTAGAGTCACAGTTGCACCCAAATGATGGCAGACATCTTGGAACGGACTACTGGCAGTAGTGTAGAGATACAAATAGTGCAGAGATACGCTACAATAATGTAATACATACTAACAATACTGCCGAAATCAAGTGTAATGCTCGTCCATGTTGTAAAATGAAAAGATATGCCATTTGATCATAATAAAGGATAAAAAACATATATGATAAGTCAGTATGTAATGTAACCATGAGAAAAAGTGTCTGACATCAAAGATAGGTTTGCTTGTGGATAGAGATGTAATATCTATAAAATTGTCAGACCTGATATAGGTATTCAACCATTTGACAGTTTATAAATAATCTAGCATATGATCATAATATAAGGCAAAATTGATAACAGACAAACATACGTCTGTACATATTACAGCACGGATCATGTTGTCACATGATTAGCTATGTCAGGGCAAGTGCCCAAGTCCTGAAGATGAACTAAAAAATAGCTGTATATACAATACCCATCAGTGGAATTTGAAAGTGAAAAAGATGAAAAAGAGAAGGAGGGGGAGGGGAGAGGGGAAAAGGGTAGGATGCCCGTGCACGGTGAATGTGGAAGTCTGGGCCCCTTCCTTTCCTCCTGTAAAAAATAGAAATAAATACAATGAAAATTCGGAAAAATATATTCCGATCACAAACAATTCAAATTTATGCACTGATGGTGACATGGAAGAAGAGGGGGTACTGGGCGGACGGGAGATAGATCATATGAAATCATTCCCTTAAATGAAATGCCAATTCTTCATCGTGATTCAAACCACCCGTGCAAGCTCTGGTATATTGGGAGTACCACCGCTATGGCCAGGAAACGCATACTTGAGCATTGCAGGGCAATCACTCACGTGGATGAGAAGTATCCAGTTGCACGTCATTTCAGGGATGTACATTACAGCAATCCATCACTTTTAAAGTTTTTCATTCTCGAACAAATTGTGAGTAAACCCAGGGGTGGCAATCGGGTATTGACTTTAAGACAAAAAGAATCGAGATACATCTTAGATTTTCAGACTAAACACCCCGGTGGTTTGAATCACGATGAAGAATTGGCATTTCATTTAAGGGAATGATTTCATATGCTTAATGTATTGATTTTTTGATTTTCTGTTTCTTTCTACATTGTTCTTGCGGAGGGTATATATGATCTATCTCCCACGCTCCGCCGGTGTATATGCCACCTTCCACGGGTCCCCAGCAGTCGGCAGGAGCTTTCTGTGGACATATATATATATATATATATATATATATATATATATATATATATATATATTCACTGAAAAAACCATAGGTTTTAGGGACAGTTATAGTTAGTTGGACATTTCACTCGTACAAAACCATAGAAATTCCCCGTTATAGTTAGTTCAGTTAACTATAACTCGCGCCTCGCAATGCACTGCTGATGACGTCACATATTACATCACTCATGACATGGTCAGTGACATCACTGATGACATCACTGATGACATCTCAAATGACATCACTGATGACATCACTGATGACATCATCCACGTGATAATCTGATGCACCTCCTCACACTCTAATATAACCTTTGATATACCCACTCTAAATTACAGACTGCCATTCGCAAAACCATAGACACTGCAACACCAATAACTACATACCCACTCACTGATTCTTAGGTCTACACACACACATCCACTCACTCACCCGTACAGTCACTCATATGTATGGTCACTCAATACAGGACTATCATATGCACTCATAATCCTATATAGACACTCAAACAACGCCACTCATCCATAGAGGTACTCACACACCTAGTCAGTCATGCAAATAATTAAACACACTGCCATTTACTCACCTATACAGTTATACACACACCAGCTCACTTACTCATACAAATACTAGCACATTCTTACGCTCTTATACAATCACTGATACAAGCACACACTCATCCATACAGTCACTCTCACAATGACACACTCTCGCTTATAGCTATTTATATACTCCAACACACATATATACTGCCTTTCACATATGTAGTTACTCACACATCTACCACTGGGACATACATTCACTCACTAACACACTCTTACACACACTTACCCACCCATACAGCCTATCACAGATGCACTCTTGAAACCATCCACCCAGTGAATCACCCACTCACACATCTATGCACAGAGTCGCACACACCCCACCCACACAAACACTCAGGCACCCATACAGATACTCAGACAACCAATCAATAACTCATATAGACACTCATGTAGCTATTCACAAACCCATGCAGCCACTTACACAGCAACAGACAGATGGTTACAGACATTCACCCAGTTTAGTCACTAACCCTTGCATTCAGTAAGATACGTTTAATCACTCACTTATAGAGTCAGTCACGCACCTACTAAATCCTTCATCCACACACTTATACATCCACTCATTCTTCAATACACCTTTCCCTATATATTAAAAATATTTAAACTTTACAGAAACACAGTCACTGGATGATGTCATCGGTGATGTCATTTGAGATGTCATCAGTGATGTCATCAGTGATGTCACTGACCATGTCATGAGTGATGTAATATGTGACGTCATCAGCAGTGCATTGCGGGGGCGCGAGTTATAGTTAGCTGAACTAACTATAACGGGGGAATTTCTATGGTTTTGTACGAGTGAAATGTCCAACTAACTATAACTGTCCCTAAAACCTATGGTTTTTTCAGTGAATTTCAAAGGTTTTTTAAATGCTAATTTCTAACTATAACGTGTCTGAAACCTATGGTTTTTTCAGTGAATTTCAAAGGTTTTGTAAATGCTAATTTCTAACTATAACGTGCCTGAAACCTATGGTTTTTTCAGTGAATTTCAAAGGTTTTTAAATGCTAATTTCTAACTATAACGCCCCTAAAACCTATGTTTTTTTACTGAATTTCAAAGGTTTTGTAAATGACAATTTTTAAATGTATTAATTGTTATATTTATTTTTTTATACTGATTTATTACATTTTTTTAAACTATTTATTTTTACATATTTTATTTTTTAAATTACATTGTAATTACATTATACATTACATTACAAAATATACTTTCTCAGAATGAATTACTTTAGTTTAAATACTTTGCAAATAGGCAATAGACTTTTAAGTACAGTAGTTACAGTTGTTGCAATGGGCAACACAATTTCAAACACAATGCAACATTGAGCTCAATGTGAATTTCTAGTTAAATGCAATTAGTTACTTTATGGATTACTTTTCTAACCACAGGACTGGATCCTAGATTCAGTCCTGGGACATCTCCTGTAAACAGTTGAGTAAAAGCGTTTTGGTTACAGTAGTGATTTTTAAGGAATATTATTGTATTTTAAAAGTTGACATTCTGAAACTTTTTCACATAGAATCACCAATGTTATCCTATGGGAGGAAATTCACTTAGCAGGTAAGTAGTGTTATCGTTACTTTTTCTTACTCAGTGGTGGATCCTGTATCCAGCACTGGTGCATCTCCTGTAAACAGTTGAAAGAATGCGTTTAAGTCATACAGGCGATTTTTAAGGAATATTTGTAGTTTGTGAAAATCGACACTTTGAAACTTTTCTGCTGAAAACCAGACAATGGATTCCTATAGAAGGAAATACAAGTTACTGGTAAGTACGGTTAGAATTACTTTTCAGGGTCAGTGCTGGGCTAAAAGATGCAGCACTGGGTTCTCTCCTGATAACAGGTGAGTAAATCGGAATTCGTAGTTCGGCTGATTTTAGAGGAATATTTGCACAATGGTGAAGGAAGGGGGTGGGGCCTGAAGTGACATATCTGCAAACACGCCCTGTGGCGCGTTTTAAGTTGGAGAATTAATTCCTCCTCAATCCTGAGGGTCCCTAGGGGCCAACTAGCCCACCAGGAACCTCCAGTATGCGCCAGGGGGCTGCGTTGCAGAGAGGTGTACAGAGGCCACGCCCCGTTTTACAACACTCTGCAACGCAGCTCCGTGGCGCTTACTGGAGGTACCTGGTGGGCTAGTTGGCCCCTAGGCATGCCCTCTTTTTTTTAAAATTTTAAATATTTGGAGGGGG
The DNA here is from genome assembly GCA_963921515.1 of Calotriton arnoldi. Lineage (NCBI taxonomy): Eukaryota > Metazoa > Chordata > Amphibia > Caudata > Salamandridae > Calotriton > Calotriton arnoldi. The sequence goes on along the minus strand of CAWUFW010008597.1, from coordinate 825,385 downwards.
GCTGCGTGGCCCCCCTCCTCAGGCCATTTAAGGCCCCGGGGGCCCCATTCCCCGGGGCCGGCCTTTCCGTTTTTTTTTTTTTTGAATTTTTATTTTTATTTTTGGGGAGGGGGGCCGCGTTGCCCCCCTCCCGGGCCACTACTTGCCCCGGGGACCCCATCCCCTGGGGCTGACCCTCTCCGTTGGGGACTGTGGGGGGGTCCCCAATCCCCCACAGTCCCGCAGGCTCCCCGCGTCCCTTGGGAGCCGGCATTGCTTTTCCACATGGGGAGCTGCTAAGATGCAGCTCCCCATGTGGAAAGCAATCTGCTTTGAATTTTGGAAGAGAGAGCAGGTTTCCTGCTCACTCTTCCAAAATCCAAAGCAGTTTGCTATGGCAGGACGGGAGCCGCGAGGCTCCCGCCCTGCCATAGCAAGCTACAGTGTCCCGGGGGTAGGCACCCCGGGACACTGCAGGAGCTGGCCCTGGGGGTGGCGGTCCCCAGGGCCATCAAGGGCTCCAGGAGGGGGGCCGCGAGGCCCCCCTCCCTTGAATTGCACAGCCCCGGGGCTCTGGGGGTCCGTAACGGACCCCCACATTTATTTTCAAAGTGCCCCGGGGAGGTGGTGGTCCCCGGGGCGTGTGGGGGGGCTGGAGCCCCCCCACACGTTATCAAAAATTAAAAAAAGGAGCCCCGTGGGGTGGCGGTCCCCAAGGCTGCGGGAGGGCAGGAGAGCCCTCCCGCACCATTTTTTCCACACCATTTATTTTATAAAGCCCCGGGGGGTGGTGGTCCCCGGGGCTTGGGGGGCCTTAGAGGCCCCCCATATAAAACATAAACCCACCCCCGCATGCCCCCGGGACTTGGGCCACCCGGGGACAAAATACAATCGAAGCGCTTCGATTTTTTTTCCGGCAGGATCCGCGCACCCTAAGCGCATCCCGCCGATTCTTTAAAAAAAAAAATGCTTTTCTGCCCAGGGGTCCTTGTGGGACCCCTGAGCAGACCTAGGGGGTCAGGGTGTTTCTACCCTGCCCCCTTTTGCACTTTACGCACTTGTTTCTGTCCCTCGGTTCTACCGAGGGATAAAATGGCTGCCAACACTTCCTGATTTGGAGTGTTGACAGCCAATTAGCATGCAGCTCGTGATCGGGAGGGTGCGCGAATCCGACGCGGCCATAGATATATATGTGATTTTCCTTTTGATTTTCACAGGAACTACTGAACGGATTTACACCATTTAACAAAAAGGGTTCTTTCTGAACCAAGAACTACCTCTTTGCCAAATTTGGTGTAATTCCGTTCAGCAGTTCGGGCTGTAGCCGTGGCTAAAGTTTCCTATGGGAAAATGAATGGGGAAAACACGTTTTGGGACCCCCCTTTTTTCTCGGCCCCCGCTTGACGAATCACCCTGAAACTTTCAGGGTAGGAGCGGACCGGAGCGGGCCATAAAGTTTGAAAATTTTGCGAAGATTCGTCAACCGACGCAAGAGTTATTTCTAATAGAATGTCGCGGATTTCCTATGGAAAATAGGTCCTAACTATAACTATCTACTGGCGACCGCCAGTAGATAATATATATATAGAGAGAGAGAGATATGTAAACAGATATATGAATATATATATATATAAATGTACATATACAATAATAAATGTGTTTGTGTAGATATATATATATACAAGTAGATATATGTATATACATGTATATATATATATATCTATATATATGGAAAAAAGCAATTATACACACTCAAACACACATATATATATATAGTATATATATATATTTTTATTTATATATATATATATATATATATATATATATATATATATATATATATATATATATATATATATCATACTCGTTTCGCTGCAAGTGGTCACATCCAACTGATGTGCGGGTGCTCTGTGGCCAGCGCTACTTACAGCCACAATATCTCAGTATTTCCACACAAATCCAGCCAATTGCAAAATAAAAACGGCCACTCCAGAATGTGCAAAATACAATGTTTATTTGCAGTTTCTGACCAAACCTACATGGATTGGCTCAACGAGGCTTTCTGAAGGTGAGCAAGCCCAATCACCCACAGACAATAAATACAGACATGTGTAGAAACTGAAAAAATACTATGCGATAAAGTTGGTAGAAATCGCATGATACACAGAAATGTTAAAACACAATAATTTCAAATATCAATTAATCGGTGTCAATAACCAAAATAAATTACAAAGAAATCAACCGTGGCAACCTAAATCACATATACCATTATTTCTTTCTGAATAATTCATAGATATAAATAAAATCTTGCGATGGGCACTTTCTTTGCCCCATAGATTTGCAAATCCCGTGATGGGCTGTTGGGAGGAGCAAGTGGCCTGGGTGGAGGGTAATCAGGAATATATAGTATGTCCTGATTTGGACCCCATATATTGATGATTTGTTTATACTTTGGAACGGTCCCCAAGATAAGGCATGTAATTTCCCAGACAAACTGAATGATAATCCCTTTAACTTAAGATTCACCTCCACCATGAGCAGCAAGGAGATTGTTTTCCTTGATGTCAAGCTATGGGTTGAGAACAGGAGGGTTCATACCACCATACATCACAAAGAAACAGTGTGTTGCACTATAAAAGTAATCACCCACAAAATCTAATTAACAGCATCCCGTACAGCGAGATGCGGCGAAATGCTGAGACTTAAAAGAGACTGTGACACCAAAATGGAGTTTTCCAAACAGAAAACATACATTAAACAAAGGTTAAGAGAGAGGGGATACACATCTAAGGGGCATATTCTCAAGGACTTATCGCTGATTTATCGGCACTTTAGCGCCGCAAAAGTGGCGATAGATTTTTCGCCCTATTCTCAAGCTGGTGCAAACTGCCGATATCGCCAGTTTCCCAGCAATAGCTGCCGCAAAAAACATCGCCACGGATGAGAGCGACAACTAACGCTAATGATATGCAGAGTAGGCGTTCCCGTGCAAAAACACACGAAAACACCACTTCGCGATATTCTCAACGACCAGCCAGATCGGCGAAGCGATCCAAAAACAGGCAATAAGGCTCGTTAGCAGCAGGGATTTAACACCTGCCTATTACTGGTGCTAAGCAGGACGACAACCTGCAGTAGAAAGGGAGCCCAGCCCAGAGCCACATCTGAAGACCAACAGATGCCATGGAGCCAATGATCATGCATCTTGGAGACCCAAGAGGGCCACAACACCCACCGCCACCACCCCCAGGACCCCCCCCGACCACCCCCCTGGACTACCACCTAGGCAGCGCAGAAGAAGACAGCGGACGTTCCTAAAACGCACCAGCCTCAGACACTTAACGCCAGAGGATGCCATTGCCCACTACAGGCTCAAAAGGACAACCATCCTCCGCATCCTGACCCCCATTGCCCACAGGCTGACGGTACCAACACAGCGGAGAACCAACATCCCTCCGCAGACAAAGCTGCTGGCTGTGCTGCACCTGTTGGCCTCTGGTACCTTCCAACCAACAACTGCCAGAGTCGGAGGAGTCTCACAGCCAGCCCTATCAAAGTTCCTCACACCTGTCTTGGATGCATGTCCACAAAAGCAACGGCGGGCCCCTGTATCCGCACCACACGCTAGTTCCAACTCGTAGTGTTCCTGCGCAACCAACCCCAACGCCAGCCGTTGCTTGACGCCTCTGTGCTCCAGATCCAAGATTGTAGTTACTGAAATGGGGGTGCGCCAGGTCATGAAGTCCAGTAGTCAACAGTAGTGTAAAAACAGTTCTTCATTACAAATACATAAATCAACAATACAAAAAGCTCAGCCAACGCGTTCCATTCCCAACGTGGAACTTCAACAGGGCAACGTGTGGATTCAATTAACTGCATATGCTGCGGGAACTCCCCAATACAATTCCATATTCCGAAAGTCAGTATTCAGAAACCTGTTGGATAAATGGTGACAATGGTCAAGCGTCCGTATAGTCACAAACGTAATCTGGCACAGTGTATTGCACTTGGACAAACCGGAATGCTAACAGGTATGATAAATCCTGCATAAAAAGACCGTAACAGAAGTTCGTGTGGTTGTAACCTTCGTAGGAAAGAAAAGGAAGGTTACGACCACACAAACTTCTGTTACGGTCTTATTATGCAGGATTTATCATACCTGTAAGCATCACGGTTTGTATCAGCTTGATACCCCTGCACCTTCACTTCCCCCACACTGCACAGGAACAGCTGGAGACCAAGCAAGGGAACTACGCCATAAATGGCTTCCCGCACGCATTGGGGGCAATTGACTGCACACATGTACTGCTTGTGCCCCCTGCCGACACTGCACACAATAACCTCAACAGAAACCACACGCATTCCATCAATGTGCAGGCAAAAGTGGACCACCGGGCCTGTTCACGAATGTTGTCGCAAACTTCCCAAGCAGTGTGGAAGACCTTGGACATGTAGCTTTGTCGTCGTCCCCTGTAAGCGTGAGCCGAGTGGCCTTGGCCGGCGTATGTCGTGAATAAATAGCCCGGGGCTCTGGGCGTGGTTCAGTTCCGGGATGGCCACCAAAGTAACTACTGCGTGTGTCTCTGTGTCCGCCATATTCTGTCCATAGGCCTACACACACGTGGCCGACCACCTTCAACGGCCAGATTTACACTGGAGATGACGTGGCTACGTCCGAAGCCAACCCGCGCACATCTTGTCATCGCATGCAGGGTCGTGTCTGCCAGGGCGGCGCCCCCACCCAGCCACGAGGCCGCCGCCGTGACTGGGGGTGCCTGCGCCATCCTATGCACCTGCTGCACCCCAGCCCTGGTCCCCAGACCGGTCCGCCGCCCAGCGATAACTGGCCGCCCCTGCACACCCAGGCCTCAATGCTCACCTGCCGCCACCGGCGTGTCTCCAAGAGGGCCCACCGCGTGCCGGTATAACCTCCTCAGCCGATCGCTGGATTCCGCGCCACAGGCCCCCAGCGCACCCTGCGGCACTGCACCACGGAGTCATGTGTGTGCTGACTGCTGCCTTCAGCGTACACTGCGGTCCAGCAGGGCTCTCAATTCAAATCGAATCTTGATTGGCAGGACGGCGTAGCGAGGTCTACGCATCATCGCAGGCTGCACACCCGCTCGGCTCTTTCAGTCTTCAGGTGCCCCTACCTCAGTGCACCGCAAGTCACCGTCCCGTGGCGGTAGGCCCGTGCCGGCCGCAGTGCATCGGGTGCCACTAACCCAGTGCGCCACAAGTCATGGACCCTTTATGATTGAGTCTCGTGGTGCGGACGCCATCATGTCACCTCCGGCAGTGGGGAATGTGATGTGGTAGGCCCCTTTTATTGGCAGGGTCACATGTCCTGTGACGCCTGTGCTGGATGGGTGTGGTGTGGGTGTAAACCAGCCCTCAGGGAGTGGCTGTGGCATGCTGACAACTAGACCAGTGATCAGCAGATCACTACAGGGAAGACCTGGGACATGTAGCTTGGTCCCCCCCCCTGTAAGCGTAAGCGGAGTGGGCTGGGCTGGCGTATGCCAGTCCAGCGTAGGGGTGTGAACAATGAGCCCAGGGCTCTGGGCGTGGTTCAGTTCTGGGCTGGACAAGAAAGTAACTAATGCGTGTGTCTCTGTTGTAGTGTCGGCGCCACCCGGACCGCAATCGGCAATGTCGCACCCTGTGACTCAAGTCCCACAACATGAGCAACATGGACGTAAGGGGGAATGACTGACCCTACATTCATGCATACTTTCATACTTGAATAATCATAGACATGACACATCTGTGTGAATTTGAATGTTTTATTCACATTCAGTGGAGTGTTGAAGCTGGAGCAGTACAGGGCCATGCAAACCCCACTTTACATTGTTGCCCCATGGAGGGCCAGCCAGAGTCCTTTAGGGAATGACAAGTTCATCGGAAGAGGAAGAGTTCAGTCCGCAGTCTGATTGCTGTGTCATTGGTAACCAAACAGAATATGGCAGTCCATGTCGAGGTCCAAGGTGAGTGTCGCAGAGTGTATCGGGGACAGAGGAAGGTGATGATGCAGAGGGCAGAACCAAGCAGAAACAGGCCATATGGCGGAGATGAATGCTACCACTTCCTTCTTACCACTAAGGCAGAATCATCCGCATCTTCGTCCTCTGATGTTTCATGTGCCTCACATGTGGGTGGGGTTGTTTTGTCTGCATCACTGTGTGGCAGTGACACATCAGTGGCCGGAGGTGGATTGTCTGCAGCACTGTGTGTCACTGACACATCAGGGGGCGGAGATGTGGATGTAGAAGCAGCAGCAGCATTCATCTGCGCCAGGCCTTGTGGCAGCAATGCCATGTTGAGGGTCTGCAGGGCATGGAAGATCCCAGCTGCATCTCGCTGGTGTTCAGCCGTGGCAGCCATTCTTTCCGCCTGCATCAGCTCCCGGTTCTCCATGATCCTCCGCATGTGTCACAACTCCCGGCTGACATCGCTGGAGCCACTCTGACTAGACAGTTGTCCTTGTCTCAGAGTCAGGACTCCAGCGATGTCAGCCATGGATCGTTGGAGAGCATGGAGCAGACTGTGGGTGTCCATTAGGGACTGTAAGTGGTCCCTGATGGGACTTAGACACCCACGTATGGCATCTAGTTTGGCTGCCATGAGGTCGAACCCCACCCACACCTGATCAGCCATCTTCTCCTGGCACCCTAACACACGGCGTTGGAAGGCCATGTGTTGTTCGTGGGGGTCCTGGGAGACAGCTGTGGTGTTGGGTGCTTCCTGCTGTGTAGTCTGTGCAGGGGGTGAGGTCTCCTCGATGCAGCTGGGCTGCCCTGCTCCTGGAGGTGAGGTGCCGAAGCTGTCCATGAGCTCTTGGAGGGCGTCGGTGTCGAAGGTGTGGAGGTCCTCTTCGTCATCAGTGAAGAGATGTTCAGTCTGCTCTGCAGGAGGTGTTGATTCTCACTCTGCAATGTGAAGGGGAGATGCAGTTTAACATTGTGTTCACATGTATGTTGACGCATTGTACAAGTTTACATACAGACTGCATGACAATGTACATTGTGACTGTTTGGGAGGAGCTGCCTATTTGATGCGGGACAGTGGACATTTCGACAACATCACGGATGTGTGTTTGTACTTGTACATTATCATCTCACATTTCCCTGCTATGCCAAATGTGATTGGCCAGTTTCTACACACAAGCGGCACCAGTTGTGTCCTCTGTTCTGTTGTGAACGTGTTGCAGTTTGTACCACATTGTTGTCAAAGTTGATGTGCTCTGAATGTTATGTGTGTGTGCTGCATTTTGGGAGAGTCGCCCCTGCAGCTCTGATTTTGCTGCCCCTTATCCATTTCAGGCGGTGTGCCTTTGACTTCTGTGCTTATACAGTGCTGAGATGTTGCATACTTGGGTAAATTGGGCTCTTGGTGGGAGTTGGGACTCTGGGGCATGGTTTGACCGCAGATGTGTTGTTGACGTCAGGGGTTGTTTGTGCACGTGGATGCGTCAGAGTGTGATCTGCTCCTTTACGGATGTGGTCCACACTCAGCCACCTAAGTGTCGTGGCGTGCAACATGTCATGATATATTGACTGCAGCCATGCTATTCGTCATGCAGTGTCACTTGCATTGTCAGTGTGGCTCACAGACACGCCGCTTTGCTGGGTTTGGCACATGTGCATGGGTTGGTTGTGAGATTGGTGATGTGTGGGAAGGGCCCCTCTGGGCACATAGTCGACGGGGGCCTACTTGCTGTTTCTAGGTGTGCTGCAGTGTGCCAAGGGGATCAGGGACATGATCCAGAGTCATTGTGGGTGTGCACTGTGCTATACTTAATTGTGCATGTGTGACATCGTGCCCATCTCCCCCGTCCCCCAGTCCCTGGTCGTTACTCACCCTGTTGCTGTTGTGTCAGGTCATGTTGAGCAGTGTCCGGTCCCCCAACTCCTGCCACCGTCTCCACACTGATGACTGTGGACACCATTTCCTCCATCTCATCCAGCTCCTCCTGTGGCGCTGGACTCCCACCTCCAGTCTGCATTGCTGTCTTCTGGTTGTTGCTGAGTTTCTGCTTGGTTTTGCGCTTCACATCATTCCAGCGCCTCTTGAGCTCTTCCATTGTCCTCCTCAGCACTCCGACTGCATTCACCTTGTCCACGATGGACTGCCATATTCCATTTTTTGTTGCCAATGACACAGTGGAGGTGACGAACAGTTGTTGATGGTGTTCTATCACCTCCGTTATCAGGATCCTGTTTTCATGCGGACTGATCCGCGTCTTCCTCTTCTTCTTCTCCTTGCCCTTCCCCGACCCCAAGGTCCCAGGCTGGTCCTCCGTGGGGCTTGTGGGGTTCTGGTTGTCCTCTGTACTTGCTCCGGCTACCTCCATTGTGCTTCGCAGTTGTTTTGGTTTTGTTTGTGTTTTTTTTTTCTGCTTTTATAGTGATTTTTCCCGCCTGACGTGTGTGAATTGCAGGCCTGGCGCAGCTTATCGCAGATTTTTTTTATCGCAGTTGGGCCCATCGCCACTTTTTTCACGTTCGGCTTTAGATTTTTATCGCCGTCCCGGTAATTTTATCACGGACATTTGACGCATTATCGGGAAACTTTCGCATGTTACCGCCGTGTTGAGAATAAGACGTTAACACAGCGTTATTTTCCCGCGATAGACGGCGATATGAAAAATTGCGTTAACCTATTTTGGCGATGATTATCGCACGTTCTTGAGAATATCCCCCTAAGGTTTTAAATACAGCTGAAAGGAAAGTGGAACCTCTATCTAGGGTGGCGTAGTGAGCAAAAGAATGATAGATTTAATCGAGATCTCTTGACTGGGGGGTGAATGTTTTATTTATTCAGCATTCTGTCCATCATTTGTTGTCCCAGCATTTTTCACTGTAAGTGGTATGGGTATGTCCAGACTTGGGTCCTTTGCTCGCTGCACCACTGGATTCAAGCTAGCCTGGCTGATGAGGGGAGATAACCCAAACCCAGTCCCAGGATGCTTGTTTCCGGTCCAGGGAGTACCCAGCTTGGCAGTTCAGGCTGGACTGTTCACAAGAGGAGCAGGGTCAATACTGATTTGAATATAGCTGGGCCCATATTGGGGTGGCGTAGTGAGCAAAAGAACGATGAATTTAACCCAGATCTATTGACAGGGAGTGAATGTTTGATTTATTCAGCTCTCCGTCCATCATTTGTTGCCACAGCACTTTCTAAAAGTGGCATTTTCAAACACGCAATTGTTGTAGCATTAATGTGTTGGGCCTCACCTTTTAATTTGACACTATCGTCTGTGTCTAAATTTTCCCTATCGCAGATCAATCTTACCATACCAAATCTCTACGGTCCTCCGATGGATCTTGTTCTGTGCTGGAAGAGATTGGAATATTCAGATGAGCAATCATCAAATGTGGATAATTGCTAACTTACAATATTATGCATACCGCTCAAAGTCCCACACCTGTTTCAAATGAAAATCCACCAAATCAAATGAATTTAGTCACAAACATATAATGAGTTAGAATCAGCAGAGTTAATTGAATCTTAATTATGCATGTTAATCTAAGTTTCAAATGAATAGCAATACAACCCTAAATTCAAATTAGAACAGGTTTAATAAAGCATTAGCAAACTCTGTGAGTTCCAAATTTAAAGGGAATAGATTTCCTCAGCCGAGGAAGTTATTATCTTAAGGATAGTTGATCTACAGGGGGAATCAGTTGTATCATACAAACCCTTTAGGAATATTTAGTAAGCTCCAAATGACCAGTTCCTGTTGATAAGACAGAATATTTGCCTTTGTCCAACACTGCAGCATCAATGCCACAGCTGCTCTGACGTGAACCCTTTCAGCTAAAAAGGTTCCACTACGCTAGCATACCAGCCGACAGCAAATCACAGTATTTAATCACAGTTCACGTTGTTTCTGTAAGTCCGAATCGTCAGTCTCTGTACCGCAAGATGGGTAAAAAGGTGGCGCCCCTTAGTTCCAAAATCTGGGCAATTATACTCCATTGATTCCAGGTTTACACCCCTTGACATCACCAAATTTGTCAGACCACTCTGTCCCATTGGTTGCTCTTGATAGGATGAGATGATGTAGTAAGAAAAAGTATACAGAGCCAGAAGAATTAAGTAACCCATTACTCACAGTTTCCTTGGAGCCACTATAGTTTAGTCACATGATCATTGTAGCGTTTAGAAAGTAGCGATTTCGTGCCCTCATCCCTTGTCTGTCCATTCTCAAGCATTTGCAAGTCCAGTCAAGTAGGCTACAAACGTCAAAGAAGACTATTGAAAGTTGGAACACAAGTGGTAATTTTATGAAAGGTTTCCATAGGTTTCAGGCTATTCAGTTCATAAGTTCATATTCGGAAATAAAGCAGAATTAAAGCCTTAATGAAATACAGCTCATAAACGATGAATTTTGCTAAAATATGAATCTGTCGTTACATAGAATAATGCATTAATCTTTCAATAAAACATATTAACACATCAATAAGAATGCAATTAATTTATGTAAGTATAGGGTACTCATAAAATTTTAATATATCAATATCATTCACATATAATTTTGTAAGGTTCTTTTGCACTTCATATTATTATAGCCTACAAGTTTAAAGGCACATCAAAATAAGATTAGTGAATGCAAATCTTAACATACCCTCCTGTAACACTTACTTTTCTTTTGTCATTTTCAGTGCCCATGTTATACTTTCTACTGAAACATTTAATTCTCATAAATGAGTGCCTGTGTTATTGTTTATTATCACATTTATCTAATCACAAGAACACGTCATTAAAGTGTCAGATTTCACATTTAATTATTAATTGTTATGTGCAATAGAAAACCACTTCTAATACTCTGCAGTATCTAAATCAGAACTTCATTTCAAGTGTTTCTTGAAATGTAAAATCTAATACACGTTTGTCATTTTCATGCAAAATAGTGTCACAAATAATTTCTGTGTAAAATTGTTGTAAATAAAGGAGAGAAACACCTCTGCTCCATCAGGTTCCTCCTCTGATGGCAAATCAAGCCGTCACACTCTTATCTTTATCTTTATCTGGTGTCATATTTATAAGGCTGACATCTTCATAAGCTTTAGCTTAGATTGCTCTAGTGCTTCCAATTCATTGTAGTATCGACATTGTCTCTCTTCTAGTTCAACTTCTGATTTCTTTCTCTTTAACCTCCTAGTCACTTTCTCCGTTTTCGTGTGCTTATAAAATCTGATAAACATTATTTTTATTAGTATGCAAATAGCAATAGTTAGTATGGGTATTAATATCTTTCTCCCTATAATACCTCACAAATTTGCAAACCATTTTCCTACAGAAGTAAATCCATTAGCAATGGATTCCCAAGCCCCATCAGCTTTCAATTCAGTCAAATCTTTACCAAGTTAGTAAAGTTGCTACTAAATCCATGCAAATCTTTGCTTTTGTCAGGGATATAAGTACAACACTGTTGGACTTTCAGCATTGAACAGACTCTGCCCTCTTTTGCAAGTCTAACGCAAGTCTGATTTGTAAAACCATGGATCTGATAGCAACCATTTCAGTTTCTATGACAAGGAAACCTCCTTCTGGATCGGTTGACAAATGATCAAACACAGTAGAAAGTTTTCGAATTTTATGAGAATTCAGAATTACTGCCTCTGACGGTATTATTGCACCAAAAAGTGGCAAAATATTTCAGCAGGACTTATTCCTCTTCTCAAATGGGTATGCTTAAATTCGTTGGTTCCACTTGCTTGTTCCACATGATGAATTTTTGGAAATACTATCCTCATATAGCAGCATCTGTACCAATGTTTTAAAAGGCATTTCTCCCACAGATATAGTATACTCCTGGAAATACAGGATCCGATCCTCCAAGATACAAACCCCATCCTCCCACAATTTGGAAGGGTTGATCACATTCACTGGAACCAACAAATCCATTATTAAATCCAGCTCTGCGTCTCAGTATGCATAGCTTTCCTTTATGTTGCCAATCCAGAGTCATTGCAGAATGTGCCTCACCCTTTTTAATTTCACCCTCCTGGTGTGCCCAAGGTAGAATTCTTTTTTTTTAAACTTTTGTTTATTGAGATTTTCTTGGAATACAAAATTACAATGTTATCATCCAGCGAGATATCAAGTCTCTAACATCTCAGAGATTGTTAGACAAGGCAAAAAGTAAACCAAACAACAAAATCGATTCAGAGCCCTTCTTCAAGATAAAAAATAGATGTAGCAAATGTTCACAGTATTATGTTACATGTCTATAGCTCTCAATACGAAATATTTGCATATCATGTATATAGTCCCCTAGTACGGAATTAAATCCTTGGTGAAATTCATGAAGGCTGCGCACTGTTCCATCACAATCCCCCCTTCCAAGGTCACTTTGCTTGATCATAAGCATGTTTCAACCTATGCGCTCGTATGCCCCCTTATCCCGGTGGGTGTTATGCATCTACAGTACCAGTGGGTTTCATTCAATACGCACCTCACCCCTAATCACCAGGCATATCCGGAGAGATAAATGCCTACCATACATTTTAGTCAATCTCTAATGGATATGCCAGTAGATAGGCCCTCAGTGGTTGCTATACATCTTTTGGTCGCGTGACAGGTGGTTGCAATGTGACATTTATGTCACTGGTAGTATCACAATACATCAAGTCACGAAGCCAGGCCTTCACTGTCCGGACCTGGAACCTCCCCAGTGCAATGAGACCTGCCTTTTGGCAATGAGCAAGGCGATGGCAGTGAACCGCCCCACTCCCTTCTGTAATGGTTTGACGTAACCTATCAAGGCCATTAGTGGTGCAGGCTGTATTGTATGTTCTATCATCAAGGACAGCAGCCGAAAGACCTCCCCCAGTATGCCAATATGGGGCCACAGTTCCAGGCCAAGTGTGAAAAGCCCGCTTGATCCATAGCACATCTGGCACATGTGTGTGGCATGCTGGGATCCATTTTGGCCAGCAGGTATTGTGTGGTGTACTCTCAGTGTAAATATTTAAAGTGTAGTAATTTATGACTATGGTTATTTGACACATATCGTGTTTGTTCACAGCAATATAGCCATATCTGGTCTGTCAGTGGGAATCCCAAGTCCCCTTCCCAGGCCTTTCGCGCTTTTGATCCGGCCACTGGGTGAAAACCTAAAGATGTGTGGTAAAGTTGTGACACTAAATGCGCCCCATCTGGTGCTGTGATAGTCAATGTGAGTGGTGGGAAATTCACCAGCTCCGCCGCCGCGGTTGGGAGTCCATATATGATGCATCCCTATTTAAGGTTAGGTCTTCTACAGTGCATACCTGCGAGTTTGTAAAAAAGCCGCCCACAGTTCGCAAACCATAATGAGCCAGAGTGTGTTTCGTGAGTGTTTCAGTTGTAGGGGGCAGCCAAGGGTTTTCAGCTAGCGTTATATGCAGAGAGTACAAGAACTCTGCATGTAAGTATCTCTGTAACTTGGACCATGCCCAGCTCGTAGTAGGCAAAGTTTGGATTTCGGCTGGGTTTCTAGGTAACTCCTGTCGCAGTATGACTGAGAGTGAGTTTGGATGGATCTGGGAGCATTTTGGTTTCAGGTATTGCAGTCGGGCATCCATATGATACCAATAGTATGTCAAATGTGTTTGGGCTATCAAATAGTATAAATAAAAATCTTGGACCCCCAATCCCTCACGGTGATACGGCATGACCAGTGTGTTCCACCCTGTGCGTGGCTGCTTGCCTGCCCATAGAAGTCCGGTGAGCAGTGGACGTAATGTGTCAAAAAACTTTGTAGTGAGGGAGATGGGGATATTTAAAAAGAGATATAAAAACGTGGAAGCACCACCATTTTAATGATGTTGATTCTGCCAGCGATAGAAAGTGGGAGTTTGATCCATCGCTCAATGTGTGTTGTGAGGTTATCAATCGCCGGCCCGTAATTGAGGCGAATGACCTCCGGAGCACTGCAATGTAAAAAAATACCCAGATATTTGGGGGGGTCGGTGCACCAGCGCAGTGGGAATTCTATATCGATCTGAATGGTGGCTGGAGTCAACGGGAAGACTTCTGATTTACTCCAGTTAATGGTTAGTCTTGAGTATACTCCAAACCGCACTATCTCTCGCAGCAGTGGGGATAAGTTAATGTTTGGTTCCCTCTCAAATAGCATCACATCGTCCGCATAAAACGAGGCCATGAGTGGCCCCCGGTGGAATTCCAACCCGCTGGGGATGTGCCTCTCCTGGATATGATGCGCCAGGGGGTCCATAGCAAGTATGAACAGCAGGGGCGAGAGTGGGCAGCCCTGCCTGGTGCCCTGCGTGAGGCTGAATTGGGTAGATATTTTGACATTTATTTTAAGGCGAGCTATTGGATTAGCATATAGGAGCCGAATTAGACTGGAAAAATCAATAAATAAATTAATGACCTTTGGTGAAAGACATACATTGATTATCTGTATTGGTTTTTCCAGATCTAAGGTCACTTTTCTATTTGGACCAAAAATCTTTATTTTTATCTAAATACATCTGGAGACCTTCCGTGAAGATTATCTAGTAAGCATCATGACTATATCCATAGTTTAAAAGGCTTGTATAAGCTTTAAATAGGTTAGAATGGGGATTGGTCTTTATTTATTTTAAGGTGATTCTCACCACACATATATATATTGTTCTTGAGCGTATCACTCTGAATATTTCTAATCTTCTTGTCATATTTCTCATTTGGGTTAAGGTATTCACTGTAGTATATTTCTTTCATATTCCTCTCTATCTATATCTATAGTATTGCTTATTATAATTAGATGGTGAAGGGTATGGTTGATCAACTGTATAATAATCAAGAATCTCAGTGTAACTTCTAATTATTATTTTTAGGTATTTTTGTGTGGCTTTCCTGACGAAGGCGCAAAGTGCGCCGAAACGCGCGTAGAAGACTTAACTGGCTACCACCATCATCGTTTTACTATTTTATATATTGGATGTTTGTGACATATTGTGTTTTGATAATTTTCATTGTCTTTGATGTATTAAATGTGTTGCACTAATTGTTTTTATTCTGTACTGTTCAAGTGAAATTGAAATTTGAGTTTCTATGTTGTACTCAAGATTTTAACCAATTCAAATTAAAATTGAGAATTCTTAACATTTGGTTGTTACACTGAGTCCAAATAATAAATTGTTTAGATATCATGGTCTATAAATAGTGTAGATTGTTAATTGCCTGGGGGTTTGTTTTCCACTGTCGTTCCACTGTACCTGCATTTAATTGGAAGTATTCCTGAATAGCCTCTCCAACCTCGCTATGGAAGGCCGAATCCAACAATGCCTCAGCCGGGAATCTCCTAAACTAATGGGGATGTGCGACACTGGGCATTTCCAGCGTTAGGACAGGTGAGTGATCTGATAGTGTGCTGCTGCAAATAATCGATGGCAAGGACCGCTAGTAGGAGTCACGGCGTGAGATACCAATGGTCTATTCTCGACCATGAGCCATGTGGGGCCGAATAGAATGAGTAATCTCGCCCTGTGGGGTGCTGAACCCTCCAGGGGTCTTTAAGGAGAGAGGAATGTAACAGTGAGGTGAGCACTTGTACAGCATGTGGTTTGGTGATGTGTCCTGAACCGGTTGTATCTATTGCGGGATCTAAGGTTAGGTTAAAGTCTCCCCCATTAGTATATTATCGATGTCAAAGCGTGCAATGTGTGCAGTGACTTTGGGTAAGAACTCCGTAGAGTCCACATGTGGGGCATATATATTAATCAGTAGAAGTAGGTCATTTCCCAGTATACCCGCGACTAGGAGATATCTACCCTCCTCATCCGCCACCACTTCCTGCACGCGAAAAGGGAGTGTTTTATGAACTAGAATGCATATGCCCCGTGAATATGTGCTATAGTTATCGAAGAAGCGATTGGCACCCCAAGCTGTTGCAAATCGGTGTGAGGGGAGCGGTGCAGAGTGTGTCTCTTGCAAGAAAGGTACCTGGATGGCATGTCTGGACACATACGCCAAAGACTTGGCGCCCTTTTTGGGGGTTCGAGAGCCCTCTAACATTCCAGGTTAGGCATTTCAGTCGCAATCCCGCATGTTTCGCGCTTAGCGGGGACATATATGTGGCAAGTTATACCATGCAGTGTTATGCGAATGTGTGATGTGCGTATAATCGTTCAGCCATGAAATCATTGCTCTGTATCTTAACTCTTGTAAATCAACAGTCCCTAAAGGAATAATCCCCCCATACCCCTCCCACATCGGATACAAATGAACCAGCACCCGGTGAATCCCATCATAATCCCTAAAAAAGAAACTTCTAGTCAAACAGATAGGACAAAACTTCCTAGTGGGGTAGGCAACACTCCCAGGAGGCCACCCTTTAGAGTTTAGATAAATGTAAGTGTTCGGTACCGCGTTGCACGCGTTGTTTCCGCAGGTAGCAGAGTTCGCCGCCACTCAGTGTTTATTGCGTTTTGGAAATCCATCAATGTCCAACCGGCCCGGTCCCACCGGTCTACCTCGGTCCTGGCATGAAAATCAAATGAAAAAGGACAGAGCACAAATTTAATAAAGCCTATGAGGCTGCCAGCCATTATTATGATTCTGTTTGCTCATCTTCACCCTGCACTCGGGATTTCTTCCCGTTACGGTGTTGTTTCCAGAACTTTGTGGCATCTTCTGGTGACTCAAAAATGTGCGCCTTTCCATTTATTTGGATGCGTAGTCGTGCCGGATAAAGCATGGCATAGCGCACGTTTGCCTTTTGCAATGTTCATTTGATGTCCACATACTTTCGGCATGCCTCTTGCACTATCAGTGTAAAGTCTGGGAATAGTGCCAGCTCAGTGCCTTGGTATGCCATTGATCCCCGTTCTCGGGCAAGTCGAAGCACCGCGTCCCGGTTCTGGTAGTTGAGGAGTCTCGCTATTATTAATCTTCGAGGTGCCCCATGCGCCGGGCACAGTCCCCAGTGTTCTGTGCGCTCTCTCCACTGCAAACGTGTGGGAAAAAGCCTCTCTATCGAAGACGTCCGTCAGGACCATCTTGACAAATTTGGCCATGGGGCCAGTGTTCGTGGACTCGGCCATATCAGCAATGCGAATGTTATTGCGGCATGAACGCACCTCCAAATTGTTTTAAGTAAGCCCTCAGCTCTCTCCAATCTCTTGCTGGTAGAAGGTTGCAAGTCCTCCAGGTTTGATACCTGCTGTTCCACGTCACCAATGCAGGTTCCGTGTTCCTCAAGAGGCCCATGTATATCATCTAGACGGGTAGTGAGTGCATCCAGGCGCGTGTCAATGGCTTTAAATCCAGGACACAGATTCGCCATGATGGCTGCTGTGCCGTCCGGTGTGGGGGCTTCGGCACCCGGAGCGCCCTCTGTGTCATCTTGCCTGGGGGTCTTTGTGGCATCAAAGAATAGTTGGCGCTACTTGGGGTCCTTACGTCCCATCATGAAATTCGATCACTGGCAGCAGTGGTGGCACAAGAAATATACACCTCTCTGTAGGCCCCGCAGTCTAGGCCAATGATGAAGATCTGGTGTCTTCAAACTAGGGGGCAGCGCGGCAGAGGTGGGCAGTTAGGGCCCTCTAGGTGTATCTGTGTGGGCCCATTTTACACTGTAAATGTGGCCTATATAGGGGGGAGGCGCATCATATTCCACAGATGTCTGTTGGAGGATGGGCACAGCAGTTTACCCCTAGTGCATCCAGTCATGCGCGCTGATAGTTCATTACTGCAGATGCCGAGTCCTCCTGGCAGGGGGGAACTCAGTGCAAATTGCAGCATGGTATTGGGGCCTGGTAGCGACGTTGTGTGCTGGTCCGTCTCCCAGCACTCTCTGTCTCAGGAACTTCCCCCGCCCGCGCCCTCACTTTAATTCATCGTCGCTGCCATTGCCGAGTTCATCGGGACAGTGCGCGGCAGCACCCGAGGCTCTGTTCCAGCAGTAGGCGACCCACACAGGCACTCTCGGGATCCGGGGGCCACATTTGCTGAACGCCCCACAGACCCGAGGCCCCGCCCTCAGTCTCACCCAGGACCCCTGTCGTCCCTGGGCCTCCGAGGGCCGTGTCAGGCCCAGGGGATCGCGGGCCACAGTGTTGTCGTTTCTGGGCCAATCGGGTCCGTTAGTGGCTCAATTCGCGGCCACACTCCTGCGGCACCTCTTCCATGCTCCGTGTTCCTTTAGAGAGGCAGCGAAGCGGCGGGCGGTCGATCGCGTGGCAGGCGGCTCCGGAGCTTCGGAGTCAGACAGCCATCTTGGTCGCCGGATCGGCCATGTCCCCAGCCCAAGGTGGAATTTTTGATTGTGTTTCAGCTTTTTTCTTTATCTCTGCAAGTCTACATTATGTAAAAAGCAAGTTAAATTATGTCTATGTAGATACACTGTATCTATACTTTGTGTGGGTTGGAAAAATTCACCCATAATTTCAGAAGTTCATGTATCGGGGACAATGTACATATTTTTCTTAATCTGTATGTCTGAAAATACTAAATCATAATTTGAGTAGTAATACTGAAATTGCTCTTTGCAATAAAACAAGCTAACTATTACACTACAAGAAATGCCATAAGTGACAGGCAGGTGATGGTAGGTCACCCCCTCTGAAACTAAGGTAGGTAGTTGCATGCACACATAACAATCTCTAGCATCCATAGTGTACACATATTAATATAAGAGTTTAGTAAAGACATTTAGAGAAAAATCATTACTAGATTGAGCATGATGTAAAGTCTGGTCAGTTAGGTCGTTAGTTACAATTCCATCATACTTCTCTTCAAACGGTTTAGTAATAGGAGTAGGGTTAATGTCATGCTTTACATAAGCATGGTGAGGAAGATTTAAAATAATAAGTAACAATAATTATAGAGAAAACAGCTAAGATGCAAGCAGATATGCATTTACATTTTAAAGATACCGGGTTTGGATTGATCCCCCATCTCTCTCAAAAGGGAACTCACGTTTTCAGTTACATTTATAGAGAATGCTTTTTATAACATAGGTTTTGCAGCAAATCATTTCTGTTGAGCCTTTTTGGTGAGATTTTTCTCTGGTTTTCTCTTACTGTTACAGTTCACAGGTTTCAGGTTTTGACATATTTCAGTGTATTTTCATCTCTTTGATTATTCATAGACTTTCTTTTTTTTTCCACTCTTGAAAATGTCCCTTTAATGCAACAGTTTCTCACGGTGGTTTTTGTGAGTTTGAATCCTTGAAGAAAAAAGCTTGATACACTTTCTCCCAGTCATTGGCTGCTGCTAAATAAGTCCATTCAGGTGCAGCATATCTTTGATTTGGTACCTTAGATCTATTCGTCTTTCTCACTGTTGGCCTGTCATCATCCATATCACTGTGTTCAGATTGACTTAAGACTTCAATAACAGTTGGGGCACTTTGCCTTCTGTCAAAATTTGCCTCAATCTACCAGTTCTCCTGGGCCAACGGTCTCCACTAATCACTCGCTTTTTGCTTGCACTGTTCACAACAGCTGGATCAATATTTCACCTAGTGAGGTCCCTTTCCCCATGACCCTCAATACTTACAGGGACTGACACTTTCTGACCCTCATTTGAACCAGTGCTTCGAGACCCAGTAGCTGGCGCCCCCTCTACCATTTGACAGACCTGAGTTGGACATCTGTAACCACCGGCACATCCACTACAGGTACTGCATTTTCAAGGGGACATGGGACTCGGCGAGTGTAGGCAGCGTGTACCCAATTAGGCTGACCAGTGGTAACAAGAATCCCTTGGTATGGCCCACGTCAACGAAGCTCCAAACACAATTTACATACATGCTTCTTCACCAGGACCCAGTCACTGAGACAAAGGTCATGGCACTGCTCCTGTTGAGGTGTGGTATCAGTTTCCCTAACCTGCTGAGACACAGAACGGACCTCATCAGCCAAGTCCTGTTTGGCAAACACCTTTGCCAAACAGGACTTTAGCGTTCCATTAACCTGCTCGACCACTTCAGACCCCTCTGGTCGGTATGCGCAATGTAACTTCTGCTTAATTTGTAATGCTGCACAAAGAATTTAAATCACCTCATTATTAAAATGAGTCCCTCTATACGATTCCAAAGAGGTTGGAAATCCAAACCGTGGTATTAGCTCTCTGTTGGAAAACGAGGCAGTATCTGTGAGGCCTGCACAAATAACATGACTACATTTGTCCTTCACCGGGAACCAAACACCCCATTGTAGCGCTTGACTCTCAGAGGGTAGCGTTGCAGAGCAGTCTAAGGCTTACTCAAGGGAGGTGGTGTGGGCTAGTAGTCGCCATTTACCAATACGCAGAAATAACACTCAATAATTGAATGTCCAGTCTGTACTTTGCTTTATAAAAGGAAGAGTACATTTATTTAACAAACACACTATTCAATACTATGCACCAATTTACAAATATACATAAGCTGTTGGAATTACTTTGTGACATTGCATAACATTCCCACCCCTCCCGAAGGGGGGGTGGGTTCTAGTACCACCACTCCCATGTATGCACATCATCTTGCCCCCTCATGCAGTGGGTTGAACATAACCTGGAGCGAGGGCCTTGCCCACTAGCACCATCCCAGTGGCGACCCACCCCATTATCTCAATAAGCATTTAAAATGGGCACACCTGCCATGGTGACACATAACCCTGACTGAGCATCTCATACTGACCATACAGTATACACCTCTACATCTTAGTGGCTAACATTCTGGGTTGTTCTTCACCTAACGCAGTAGCAAGAATACATGTTTGGGCATCAGTTAGAATGACAGTACTCATCATAGTGGATAACAGTTAAAATGCATTGCAATTAAAGCCCCTAGAAGGCATCACAGTTAAAATCACAGGATTAAGCATATACAACCAGACACCCTAGCAGGACTGTCCAGCAACATAACCCCACTTTGCTTATGAATTCACATTACACATGTGACTTCCAGTCCCTCAATAGAAATAACATGGATAAATGCACTTTTCATGCCATTGCACCTCTTCACCTCCAGGGGATGCCCTTCTCCAGACATCCCCAGCACAGCCCTCCATACCTTGAGGCAGTCCCTAATGCACCCCCAGCTGTAGAACAAAAGTTCCAGCCCCGGGATGCTGATGACTGCTGGCTGAGCCCTTGAGGGGCTATCTCCACTGAGTCTCCAGAGACTTAGGGGGACTTTCCATCTTCATGCTGGGGAGACTGCATTGCTCCTGCAGCTCCCCGGCACCTTTTCACTCCTTGGCGGTGACCCCGTCCTCCTGGGGTCACCACAGGCAGAAAACGGGCATTTTCCTGCAGGCCTGTCTAGGCTCTGCAAAGCATTATGGGGCGCTCTTCCCCATCCCGTGCATCTTTTATTAGCGGCTTTCCCACTGTGCCGGGGAGAGCCGCGCTGCCGGTGATGGCGGCCCTGCGCCGCATTGGCCTATCGTGGGGGGCCCGGTCCCACCCAGACCCGTACTGCCAGGTGAGTGCTTGCAGCTCCTGCTGCCTTGCTCTTCGGGGTCCCGGTCCCACCCGGGAGCCCCGCACTGCAGGCTCGCTGGAGAGCCACTCGGGGAGCCCACCCCCGGTGGCTCCCGCCGGCTCCCCTTCTGGCCAGCAGCCTCGCGTGCTGCCGCGGGAGCCGGCATCTCTGTTCTGGTCTGCCTGCTCCTGTGGGCAGACACGGAGACTCCCGCCGGTCTGGCCGGACCTTGGGGGAGTGTGACGGCACTCCCCCGCCTTCTTCCTGCCACAGGGGAGTGCGGTGGCACTCCCCCACCTGCGCGGGGCACCCCGGGGCCCGGAGTTGGGATCCCGGGCCCCTCCCCCTTGGAGGTCTTCACGGGGAGCGCGACGGCGCTCCCCGGCTTCGGCTTCAGTCTTCGGGGCCCGAAGTTGGGATCCATGGCAGTCTTCAAGGGGAGCGCGACAGCGCTCCCCGACTTGTCTTCGGAGCGACGGGGCCTGGAGTTGGGATCCCGGGCCCCTGAGAATTCTTCGCAGGGAGCGCGACGGCGCTTCCCGGCTTCTTTTCTCCTGCTAGGGGGGGCGCAACGGCGCTTCCCTCCCTCCGGTCTCATCGGGGGCCAGGGTGGGCTCCTGGCACCCCATTCGGGCAGTTTCACAGGGAGCGCGACGGCGCTCCCCGACTTAACTTCTTGTGGGGGCAGCCCCCGGGACCTGATCCACCCCGGGGGCACATCTTGGACCGGCGGCGGAGCCCCATGCGCTTTGTTGTCGGTCCTCCCTGAGGTCAAAGGTCACCTACGTTCTCGGGGGCGTATCTCGGCCCCCAGGCAGCCGATCTGCTCCATTTTGGCCTCTTCTTGCTCCTGGTGGCACTCCCCAGCCACTGGGAGCACTTTCTTTCACCCTCCTGGTCTCAGGGAGGGTAAATTGATCAGGGCACGGTCTTCACTGGCTCCCTGTGCCAGCCGTTGGCCTGGCTCTCCTCCTGGGCCTCTCTTCTCCTTGCGCAGAGGCCCAGGCTTCCGCTCACTGGTCCTGGACTCCCCTTTTGGCGCAAGTCAGGGTCCTGGGACAGTCTGGAGGTTCTTCCTTCCAACTGCCCATGGCGCCAGGCTCCAGCACCAGTCTTCCTCAGCCGACCACACCCCAGAGAGAGCTCCTCTTCCTGTGCAAGACCTTTTAAAAGAATTTGGAGGGGGCTGGCAGGAAGGCTCTGCTTGCCCTATCAGGCAGCGACACATCACCTCTCTGCCCCTGCTCCCTTCTTCCTGCCCAGGCCTCTGGGATAGTTCAAAATGGCGTCGTCCAGGGGTCTCATGCCACATGGTCTCTGAAAAGCCCCTTCCTCCCTTTCTGCCTCCTCTCCAGAGCAGCTTGGTGCCTGGCACCAGGTGACAGCTGCTGATGGATAACTGGCAGACTCCACCCATCTTCTCTCCCTCTCGGAGAGGATACCTTCGCCCTTGGAATGCTTCAGGTTGGGGAGGAAGGTCATTAATCCAGCCTGGCAGGGTCACACCCAGCCAGGCTCTGGTTATGAGCTGAGTCAGAGGAATATGACATTTCTGGATGACCCAAAAGCTGTACAGATATGACTTTGGACTCTGCAGAATAATACTTCTCACCTAAGTTACAGTGGACTTTAGTGCGTGTCTGGAATTTGTAGGCCCTAGGGAAGTGAAACTATCCCATGTGATCCCCATCCTCATAGGAGAATAATGGAGTGGTCCTTCAGTGAAAACAGTAAAGCACACTGACTTTCCCTTACATGTTTCTTCCCATTATATAAAGCCCATTCCATGTCACCACCACGCTCTGCATAATTCCTGCCACACCATTCTATCTGTACCTGCTCCTGGGCTGCGCACGCCAGGAATCTCCCCTGCGCAGCCCCTACACGTGTGCACACGCATGTACACACATGTCTGCATGTAACCAGCCCGGTGCCCCTTACTCCGGCTGCAGCGCAGCGGCCTACTCTCACCAGGGGGACACCGGTAAAATCCACATGCAGTCTCTTTCATCATGAGATCACTGTGGGTGAGTTCCACCTTATGAGGCTCTTCCACAGTAAAAGCTCAACAAATAGGTGTTCAAAAAGCGAAAAATCCAGGCGGCTCAGATGGTCAGAACCACCTTCTAACACTCTCTAAGAATTAGTTTAGCTGCAGTTAAACTATTATTGCGCCTGGTTGGATAGGCTTCTACCCAATGAGAGAACAAACACACAATCACCAAAACATATTTCAGTCCATTCCAAGCAGGCAACTCAATAAAATCAAGCTGAATAGGATCTTTCTACAAGACTCATTGTAACTAGTGTTTTCTTCCCCACATTTTGTTGCTGACATATTACACACCTCTGACACAACACATATGCAACAGCTCGGAATCGAGGATTAAACCGTGTCTGTCGGAAAAGACGCACCATAGCATCTTTCCCAACATGTGCGGGACCATGGTAGTTTCATGCCATTGGTGACAACAAACTATCAGGTAGAGCTGGTCTTCCACCTGTGTACACCCACATCTCATCTTCCTGCCTTTGTGTGCAACCTGCTTTGATCCATCCCTGTCTTTCTGTTTCTGGCACTTCATCCTGCAAAGCTTTTATTTCTTCCCATGCTTCCACAATTGAAAACATTAGCCTACATTCTGTGACATCAGTTTGTTCTTTTAGTGGGTCCCCATTGAAGATGTAACAATTTATAGTGCAATAGCCTGTGGTCTCGTCCGCATAGCAGTTGCCGACTGTCACATAATCATTTCCCTGTCGATGTGCTGGGCACATTACCACCGCATTTTGGGCGGGCAATTGTAATGACAACAGTAGATTTTCCACACTCTCTCCATTTTGTATGGATGAACCCGAAGAGGTCATGTATCCACGCTGAGACCACAACTGCCCAAAGTCATGGACAACTCCAAAACCATATTAGCTGTCACTGAAGATGATAACCCTTAATTGTTCAGTAATGCTGCAAGCCCTGGGTAGTGCAATTAACTCAGCGACCTGGGCCGAGTACACTCCTTCCAAACATGAAGGTTCCACCACTCCCACAACTGTACAGATACATATGCAGCTCTCAAATTTCCTCCGGCATCTCTCAGGCATGATCCATCTACAAACAACACATGATCTGACTAAGGTAATGGAACATCCACTCCGGTCTGGAGTTGTACACAACTCAGTCACATCCAAACAATCATAATCCCCTTCATCAATCACAACCTCATTTCCTTGTAAGGGCATTAATGCAGCCAGATTCAAACTCATACATCGCACCAATGAGACGTTCTCGCACCCAAAATTACTTGTTCATATTTTGTTTACCGGCTACATGTGAGATGTTGCATTCAAGTACGAGTGACCAAAATCTCAACATAATGTGGTACATGCACTTTCAGCGGATGACCCATTACAATACTCTCACACTGTTGCAAACTCACACATGTGGCATCAACAGCCTTTAGACAGCCAGGCAATGCCGCAGCTACAGGATCTAAAGCAGCTGAGAAATATGCAACAGGTCTGCGTGCAATGCTGGAACTCGACACAAACTCTCTTGCAGTTCGTTAAAGGAGAGCATGAATTCATCATTCCATGGAACTGCATCTGACACATCTTTATGTGTAAGCCTCTGAAGTGGCTTAACTGTCAGTGAGAAATTTGGAATCCATTGGTGGTAATAGCCAACCATTCCCAGAAATATGCAAACTTCCTTTTGTGTGCTTGGCAGGCTCATCTGCAGAATGGCAATAATTCGATCTTGTGATACCATTCTGGCTCCTTTCTCAATGTGGTGTCCTGAGTAAAAGACCTCCCTTCTGCAAAATTGTAACTTTGTTGGTGCCACCTTATGCCCAGTCACTGCCAAATGATTCAGTAATGCAATGGTGTCACATATACAACCCTCCTGACTATCGGACGCTACCATCAAGTCGTCAATGTACTGTAACAGAATGGAATGATTTGGCATTACCAATGATTCTAGGTTCTTCTTCAATATCTGATTGAAGATGGATGGACTCTCCGTATACTATTGTGGAACTCGGCACCATGCCAAGACACGCTTTCTGAACCGTAAGGCAAATTAAAATTGACTATCCGGATGTATGGGAATGGAAAAGAAGGCTGGACACAAATCAATGACAGAAAACCATTCAACTTCACATGGGATCTGATGTAGTATCAAGGCTGGATTTGGCACGATTGGAAAACATGGACTCACAATCTGATTAACCTTGCGGAAATCCTGCATGATTCAATACTTCCAGTTGGGTTTCTGAATTCCCATAATAGGTGATTTGCAAGGGCTTCCCATAATCTCATTCAAAATCCCTTGTTCAATTAATGACTCAGTCAAAGGTGTTAGACATGCAATGGTCTCAGGGCTCAGGTTATACGGTGGAATTCAAGTTAATTCTGCATTTGGCTTCAAAGTGATCTGTATTGGAGTCACTCCCTTGAACAATCTAATATATTTTCCAGCGAAATCCCAAACTTCAGGTAACACTGTGTCTCTCAATTCTACAGGTAAATCATCACATGTTAATAAGAAAATAACCCTTTGGTTTCAGTCTTTTGTTTTGCCATTTTAAATACAATGCCTTCCTCATTGGTATGAAATTATTTTCCCTTCGGAGTACAATAGATAGAACAATTCAATTTGCAAAACAGATCTTGGCCCAAAAGGTTCACTGGACTAGAGTCACATATCACAAATTTGTGCAAATCCTCAAACAATCCAATTTGTAGCTTAACAGGTTCAGTTACAATAGTTGACATTAATCGGTTAGAAAGTCCTACAGCTTAGATTCTTTCTCCCGAGAGGGGCCGGTTGGGAATTTCCGCTGTTCTCACAGTGTCGACAGGAAATGAAATAGGTGTTCCATTTACCTTGCCATCCACATAATGACCACTGTGGTCTACCTCTAAGGATACGGCAAGCACGCATTCCTCCTTCCCTCTCAGGCACTGTCATTGGGACAAATCAGAATCACAATCATCAATCTGTATTAGGTATTGCTGAGTAACTTTCGGGTTTGTGTTGACTTGGTCATTGGTATGTAATCCCATGTTCACATTATATTTTTGAACTTGACCATTCATGTGGGGCATAGGAGTTTGTGGCATTGTTAAGTTTGAATTTTTCTGCATTTGAGTCTACTGATTCTGCATCATCTCACCCGTTTGAGCCTGTGTAGTATTATTCTAAGACACCTGTCCACTCATTTGACTCAGTGGATTAAACCTACACTTGCGTTTCCAATGCCGGAACTTGTCGCAAATATGACATGGACTGGTCTTTTTCAATATCTCTATTGAAACCCCTTTCCCTCTGCCTTGAGTTGTCGCATTTTGCTGTTGCCCTCCTGCTACTCCTTGCATATCAGTATTTGTTTGACCATTTCCCTAAACAATCAGCACCAGCTCCCACATAACCTTTCTTTGCTGTCCTCATCTGAGCCAACATCAACTTTTCTTTTGATCTCTTATGTTTAGAATCCACCTGGTCTCCGCAATACTTTGCATACCAAAGAATCTCATCTATGGGTTTGCTCTGCCCACAAATCAAATGCTGTTGTATCACAGCACTTATTTCAGGTCTCAATCTATACACAAATTTATATACGAAATGTCCCAAATCTTTTCCTGACACATTTTCCATTCCACTGTATTGCTTAAATGCCTGCAAAAGTCTCTCATAGTATGCATGCACTGTCTCTTTCAATTCCTGTGTTGTTCTGTCAATCTTCACCCAATCAGTTTCCTTTGGAGAAATGTTTCCCTTCAAATAAGTAATGACCTGATTGAATTTTTGAATTACTTCAGGTGATGGTGAACCAGCTTTCGAATCTCTTGCAGGTTCTGTTTCCGGCCAATCTACAGCAATTTTACATTCGGTCCATAAATCACTTGGGTCTACAATATCAAACAAGGTATCCAAATCCTTTAGTAAAACCTTTGAACCTTTGAAAAACTTGCCTGTACCATTCAACTGGCTTTTCTCTCAGTTTTGGGAAATCAGTTGTAAAGGACAATATATCCGGTCTAGTCCAAGGAACATGTATATATCCACCTCCTGGCACTTCCCTCATTGGAAACATTTTTGTTCCTGCATTTTCTGTTTCCCCTTCAAACCCTGGATACATCTGCATAGTTGCTTTCTTTGTTTCCTTCTATTTAGCCCATCTGCTTTCCCATCTTTCTAACTCACCCCATTTCCTGAATGTTGACAGTAACTCTTTAATCTGTAACCTTTTGCTTCAGGGTTTTAGACTCTCGAGATCCTTATCACTGAAATCCAATCAATAAGTCTTTTGTAATGTTTTTGACTTTTGTATGTCCACCCCAGATTTTTGTGCAACTTCAGCCAATTTTTTATGAGTATTTCTAGCTCTCCTGGTAATGTCTTTACGTATGAATAATAATTCATCATCCCAATAGCGAACGATCCTACCAGGACTAATCATTCCCAAGATAATTTCTACCCAATTCCACTTTAAGTTTCGCTACATCAAGTGGGTTTTCATTTAAGTTTTTCATCCCTGAGGTTCCCTGATCTTCCGTACCCTTGTCAAAAGTAGAAGGAGCAATATCCTTATGCCAATCATCCAGTTCCTGTGGGGCAGGCCCTACTGGTTGATTTAACATACTCTCTTGTGAACCTCCACTAGCTCCCTCCACTCTCTGGGTGACACGGGTTTCAGAACCTCGAGTTCCCATTTGTAAAATATTTCCTGGCATAGCCTGTGGTCCTCTATTGGAATTCTCCGTAATTCTCTCTATAGTACTAGATAATAGGGTTGGTCTCACTTGATTATATGATTTGGTAGTTGGAATGGTCCCCTGATGTGAGGTATCAACATTCATAAGTAGCAAATTGGAATTTATTTGATCTCTACTCAGCTCCTGTGGAAAAGTATTTGCTCCCCCCAATCCAGTAGGAACAGTTTAGGTGTGTATTTGCTGTCCTCCCATACCTGATTGATACAAAGGAACCACAGATCCTATGGTCTGCAGCATTCGGTATTACAGGGTTATTAAACCCTGCTCCTCTGGGCATTTGCTCTTCAATCAGGAAAGGATTTGTAGGGTTTAAACTATTCGGTAATGAAGGTGCCGAAAGAGGATTATGGATTGTCGAAAAGAAAAAGCAATTGTAGATATTTCGTTTCATCTGAACGAAATACGCCGTATTTTATTATCATCGTGTCGACTAACTGGGTACGCTAATCCTTGTACTGCAGTCATCGAGGATTCATCATCTGATTTCCTTATCTACAATTGCTTTTTCTTTTCGACAATCCATAATCCTCTTTCGGCGCTTTTATCTGAACGCCTTTTGGTGTGCTGTTAAAATATCGTTTTTCAGCACCGGGTATGCTTATCTTTGTACTTGAATACGCGAAGTTTGAGGATCGCCTATACTTCGTATTTTTATCGTTCACCTTAATACAGTACCTCTTTCTATGAAGTTCGCATCGCAGGTTCCCTTTACAGATTTGAGCTTACACGTTGGTAACCTTACATCATTCGAAAGCTACTCTAATCATTTTCAACCAAGAATTTATTTGTGGCTCTCTTGATGAAGGCGCAGATTGCGCCGAAACGCGCGTAGAAGATCCATCGCATAGCCACTGTTTTTTGTTTTTTGTTTTGTTATTGCTTTCAGTCCTTTGTCAACATTTATAGTTCATTTAATTGTGGTGTTCTGTATACATTGTTAATTTGTAATTTATATGTGGTTTATACTTGATAATTTGTTCATTACGTCTTATATGTATTTGCCATATGCACTTTCATAAAATGTTTTTAAAAAAAGACAATAATAAAAAGATGAGATTTTAATACATTCATTTGTGATACTGAGTTCACTATATCATGCTTGCTGTTTCATTGAGTTGGTGATTATTGTCTGACCGTTTTGATTGCCTGGGGATTTAACCTCAACAAGAGCTACAAGATGAAGTCATGGGGACATCACAGGTCATAAGCATATGCTGAGACCTCTAGCTGCCCATGTGCTAAAGCTACCTGTGGTTAGATAGGTAGAAAGAGAACCAATGAAGGACATTGCAAGTCAATCCCATTCAAGACTTAGGGGTTTAGATGGTGGTGAAATAACCAATGGTGTTGAATGCTGCTCAGAGATGCATCAATATAATGAGTAGTGCTCTTATTTATCTGTGGTCAGGAGGATGTATGTATGCGTGCATGTATGTATGTATGTAGATGGTATTTCTAGAGCATGAAACTAGCCAAAAGACACTAAATCAAAGACAATAGCACCTTGCTCAGTCTCACAAATTTATAATTGTGTTTTCATGTATAAATCTAAACAATTGATATTAAGATCAGAACAACAAATGAAACATTAATTACTTATATTTTGCATTTCATTCTGCAATCTCAGAGAACCGTACACATTAATCAATTATTAAAAATGTAAAATAACTTTGATATACAATATCTGGTGGTCTAACCTTGCACACATTTAAGGACCCATACCCTCCTATCACAGAGACTTTAAAAGGGTGAGTCATTAACTCTTTCCTAAATTGGAGCAGAGTTGGGGTGATCCCGATGGATACGGGCATGTTGTTCCAGATTCTGGATGCAGATTTGGAAAATATCTTCCGCCATTCTTCTTCTTTTTTTCACTTCTTATTCTGCAATCTGATGGTGTACTCCTGACTGTGGGTGTGCCGAGAACCAGCAGAGATGCTGAGGTTGTCACTAAGATAAGGGCGAGTGCTAGTTGCGATGGCTTTGTAAATGATGCATCTGTTTTTTAAAATTAAGCAGGCTTGCAATGGGAGCCAATAAAGTTCCATCAGGATGGGGGTGATATTGGTTCAGGCCCAGGGCTAGACGTGCCGCGGCATGTAGGATGCCCTTAAAGGGTGCCAGTGTGTATCCTGAGAGGCCATGAACAGAGCACTACTACCATCCAAATGCATGAGTGTAGGACGCTGGCTCTATATATAGTGTATAGTATATGTATA
Organism: Calotriton arnoldi; assembly: GCA_963921515.1. NCBI lineage: Eukaryota > Metazoa > Chordata > Amphibia > Caudata > Salamandridae > Calotriton > Calotriton arnoldi. The sequence continues at coordinate 794,992 of CAWUFW010008597.1, read as the reverse complement.
GTGCACTGAAATGAAGTACAGTGTGCAGAGAGTCCAGCGGATCCCCAATAGGTGTGCAGCGGTAAAAGCCGATAATTTAAATGCTCTTTTTGTGGTAGTGTAGGCGAGCAGTTAGGCTTATCAGAGGGCAGTGCTAAGCATTTGTTGTCACACACAGAGACAACGAAATAGACACACACTCAAGAATAAATCCGAAACCAATTAGGAAAAATAAAATCGGATCTTTATTTATATTTTGGAAACCAAAAACTTTGTTGAACTGTAAATAAATGCTTTGTTTGTCAATTTTTAAACAAATGCAGTTCACGTCACAATTGCTTACAGGTTTTTAATCAATAGCGGTCAATACCGTGAGGCAGAAACTGTTGCGGTTGAGAGGAAGAAGAGCATAGGGTTAGATAGCAGAGTACTGCCAACACATCTACCATCGAGGTCGCTGGAAGCAACACTCCGGCACGGAGTATTTGGTTGACAACAGTTGCCCAGAGTTCAGGGTTCTACTCCAGGGGAGGCAGAATTTTGGGAAGTCCCAGGACTCAGGCCCAGTAGGCAGTGCTTGGTTACCTGGATCGGAGGTGCTGGATGACTTGGGATGCAGTATTGGTTTGCCACCAGCGGCGTTCAGCTACAGGTGAGGTGAGGGCAGTCCATCGTGGTCGGGCAGTCGTGCCCAAGTTGTTAATTTCATGCAGTCGAAGTCACCAGGATGCGGGTACAGGCTCACAGCAGCGTAGATTTTTCAAGCAACGGTCGCCGGTACTGTGAGGATCCCTCAGGCTGGTGGATGCATTGAAGGGGTCGGTTACAGGACTGGTGACCAACAGGCCTTAGCTGCTGCAACTTTTTGTTGACGAGGTGAATCGCGTCGACACAGTCCGTGCCGTCTTCACCTCATGGCGGTCTTTACCGGCGGTGTGTCAGGGACTAGTACCACTAGTCCAAAGGGAGGTCCCAAGCAACTGGCAAAGGCTGGCAGGGCTCTGGGTTTCTTGGAGGCTGCAGAGGTTTTGGGTAGGGACGGCAGGCCACACTTGGCGAGTCCTTTCGCAGTTGGCAGGGTTTGGTGCCAGTTTCTTCTGCAGCAGGGCTCAGTTCCTGGCTCAGCAGCACGTCTTCTTCTTTGGTCTTCTTTAGGCCAGTGGAATCCGAAGTCAAGGTCTCGGGGGCCACCTAAATACTGAATTTAGGGGCGTTATGAGGGGATACAGGTAGTAGCCAATGAGCTACTTACCTTTATGGTGTCTACAGCCTCTAGTGACTACTTCCTATGGGAATAGGCACTATCCTAGCCCTGATTGGAGATTTTCTCACCACCTCAAGATGGTGGAATTTCAGGAGAAGGGTTCACCTCGCCTGCCCCACCTTAGTGGTGGTGCAGGCTGAGGGGGAGGGCCTCCTCCTTATTTAACAATTTTTCCAGTCTTTCCTCCTGCCAAAAGTAGAGCAGGAAAGCGGGTTTGGCCTCCCCCACTATCTGGCTGTTCCTGGGTTGGATTGCAAAGGTGGCATTGCCTTTGAAGCTTCCCGCCCTGGAAGGCCATCCTGTCCTGGAAGAGGTGTAAAACACCCCCGCCCAGAGCAGGTATTGTTTCTGTCCTCTGAGAGCGCTTGCTCTCATCCCATGAGGCCAGAAACATGTCTGGTGGTGGAAGGCTGGTGAAAACTGGCCTGAGACCCCACTAGCATTTGGTTGGGTTTCGGGGAACCCTCTAAAAGGGTTTCCTGTTTGATTTCATTAATAAATCCAACACTGGCATTAGTGAGGATTTATTAAGACAAGATGTTTGGTACCAAACACCTTAGAAATCAGTGAAGCCATCATGGAGCTAGGAAACTTGGGTTGACGAGTATCCAGCCTATGTACTCTTTATGGCTTCCCTGTTCACTTACAACATCACAGAATAGGCTGGACATTGTAGGGGCCTATCTGCTCATGCAGATAGGCCCACATATAGGATATAGTGCACCCTGCCTTAGGGTTGAAGGCCTGCAGTAGGGGTGGCTTACCTATACCTTATGCAGTGCTTGGGAGGCATGGTACACAGGGCTGAGTGCGATGTCAACTCTTTGGATTTTCCTGCACCAGGACATGCAGCTTGCAGTGGCAGAGCACATAGTCTTGGTGAGGAGACCCTGGGGTGGCACAATCAGTGCTGCAACCCCAGTGGATCTTGAGTACCCATGCTCTAGGTACCAGGGGGAACATTTACTAGGGATTTGTAGGGGTGACTGTTGTTGTGCCAATCGTGATACCGTTTTGGGGAAAGAGATCTGGCACTGTTTACCTGGTTAGCAGACACCCAGTGATTTTACAGTTCAAAATCACATCAGACGTCAGGCAAAAAGTGGGGGATAACCATGAAAAAAGAGGCACTTTCCTACAGTGAGTATGAGGGCTTGAACAGAAGTTCTGAAGTCACTTTCTGGAAAAAATAATTTCACTTCCTTTAGAAGAGAAAGCTGGTACAAGGTCTTCTTTGTTTTTTTGGCAATACGTTCCTTGAGGGTGAGGTTGGTGTCCAGGGTGAATACAAGTGAAAGTTGGGGTTCAAAGCCATCAAGGTTCATGACATTGAGCCAGGTTTGTACTTTTGCTGGCCTGTTATTCTTGGCAAATAACAGGAATTCTGCCTTTGTTGGTTTGAGCTTCAGTAAGGTGCTGGATAACCACCTCTAGTTAATGTGCATGCTGGATTTGAGGTGTTGGATGTATGAAGCTGAAAAACCTTTAAGATGAGTTGTACAGTAGCAGCTGGCACAGATCAGGGCGGGGAGTCGAGGGGGGAGTAAAAAAAAGAAAAATACACTTACCTCTCTGGCCGCGTCTCTCCTCGTCATCCCTGCTCTCCGGCCAGAACAGGAAGTGCCCAGGCTCCCCTAATCCAATCACAACTCTGCGATGCAACGTGTGATTGGTCTGAGCACCATGAATCAGCACCCAGATGGGGACTGGGAGCCTGACATGTTCTCCACCCAGGCTGTAATGCAGCCTGGGTGAAGAACATGTAAAGTGTTTGGCCGGCCCGAGACAGCCAGCCAAACATTCATGCACACTTACAGAGTGTGCTCACCACTGCCCTTGCTCCTCTGTCAGCAGAGCACCCTCGCCCCGCCTGCAAAGCTGCCACAGCAGCAACAAGTAAAATGATAATAACATTTATTTTTCCTTTATTTACACTGCTAAAAGCAGTATGGCAACGCTTCTCCGCCTTAGCGTAGGAGCCGCCACTGGAGTTGTGTATGATTGGCATATTGTGGAATATTGATGCTGTTATCTATGAGTAGGGCACCACACAACTCCATGTAGAGGATGAAGATGACAGGAGGCAAAATGGACCTCTGGGGGACTCTGCAGGTGATAGGGATCCTTTCTGGGAACTGGAGGGGGCCATGTGAACAAATTGCTGTCAGTTGGAAAGATTGGAGGGGAAGCAGTGAAGGACATTGCTGGTGAATCTCCTTTGGGAATCCACTCTGTGTATGAGAGTAGGATGGTCAGCTCTGTTGAAGGCTGCTGAGATTTTTAGACAATATCAGGAGGCAGGGGTCATCTTTATCTGGGGCCAAGATAGCATTGTTTCGATGTGTGAGGTAGCGGTCTCCATACTGCAGTGTGATCTGAAGCCAGACTGGTAGTCATACAGGAGGCGATAGTTAGCATTGTTGTGACCTTGGAGTCAAACATAGACTTCTTTTTCAATTATCTTGTTGATGAATGGTAGGTGAGTAATGGGCCAGTAGTTGGAAAGGCCTTTTGTGTCTAATGTAGGTTTTGACAATGGTGAGCAAGGGTGAGAGAGCACCCCCAGAGGGAGCTTTGATGAAGGAGGAGTTTAAGATATCTTCATAAGTGGCTTTGCTGGAGTTTAATATGTCAGCAAGATCTGCAAGAGAAAGTAATTTGAAAGCTGACTGTTGCGGAATTCTACAGGAAGGAGAGGGCATAACAGATGATGTGCTTTTAGATCTTCAGTATTTTTTTGCTGAAGAAGTGGTTGATGGCATTGCACTTTTGAGTGGAGTGAGGAATAGGTGGGTCTGGCAGGAGATTGATGCAGTGCTTGATTGTCTTGAAAAGCAATCTGCTTCTGTCAGTTTTGGTATAGTACTTTTCTTTGGCTATGTGATCAGCTGTCTTTGTGCTGTGTGGGGGGACTTCAGTATCACATGGTCAACAGGAGTTCTTTTTTCTTCCATTTTCTTTCTTGTCTACAGATGGATCATTGGCAGCAAGGTCTTTAAGGTAGTAGGGTGCTAAAAGCTTTCGGTTACACTTGTAAGTTATCATTTTGCGCAAATGTTCACATAGTTTTCCAAAACAGTGTTGAATATGTTTAGAAGTCTGCTGGCATCAGACATGGAGTTGATAGCGTGAGAGATAATTTCAAGCATTAGGTTGTCTATGGAGAAGTCTTTGACGGATCAGAAGGTATGGCCTTTTCTTTTATATTGACCATGATGTGTTAGTAGCATGCTGAGCAGGGAGATGGCAAAGTAGTTGGCCAGTCCAGGTGTATGGGTAGTTTGCATTGGACTGTTGGTGATGTTGAGAAGACAGAGCTGAGGATGCACCCATTGGAGTGTGTTGGTTGTGTGCCATGCTATATCATCTTGAGTGTGTTGATTAGGTTGAAGAAGGTTTCTCTTTTTTTTTTTTAAGCTTGTGTTGTCTGGGAGGTTGAAGTCAATGAAGAGGGGGGGTTTGGTGGGCAATGTAGATGGACAAGATGGACAAGGTGGTAAGGCGATCTGAGAATTCATCAATGAAGTCCTTGTTCTGCCAGTGAGGTCTGAAGGTGGTTGTCTCAGTTACAGAGAGTGGGAAATGGCATGTCAGCAGATGGATGATGAGAAATCCAGTGACATTTCTTCCTGTGCAGATGGATTATTATAATTTACCATTTGTAAGGTAGCTGTCTCCATGCAGCTCTGTCCAGGGCGTTTGAGATGGAAAGTGCGGGACTTATTTACTGAGAATGGGAACTGGAATTTGAGGAGCTCAGTGGAGTTGAGTTTTTGCCTACTTGCCTCAAGCACAAGATCAGAAGAACTTTTGGATGATGGCAAAGCCCCCTACTTCCGCATGTGCACGGTCCGCATGCTAGACTTTGTAGCCTGTGAGATGTAGTATATTTAGGATGTGTGAAGATGTGGTGTTGAACCCCATATATTTGTGATTATTAGTGCATCAAGGTTGTGATAGGTGACAAGGTCTTCTATTTCTGAAGGTTAAAATGTGTTGCTTTTAGAGAGAAAGCTTTCTTTCCAGTCTAGCTTCTGCGTTCAGAAAATAATCCTTGCCTGATCCACTATATGACTGACACTATCTAAAACTAAAGGCTGAAAGGAGCTGACCCAAATCCCACCCTAAATTTCCTAATATTTAAAGGCAAAGGCATCCCTAAAGAGTCATCTTGAGGCCAAATGAAGTAGAGACATTTTGCATGCCTCAGTTGGCTCCACAACTAAACTAGCACAAAATGTAACACAGGAACTTTTTGGAAAATTAAAAATAAGAATTGTTCCAATACCAGTGTGACTATTGTAGCAGGTCAGGCAGAACCAATATATCTATAGGCCGCTTTTATCAATTTAAGAGCGGCGTTTGACCTGGTCCCGAGAAATACACTCTGGGAGGTATTAGCTGGGTATGGCATTCCCCCAGACCTACTAAGAATACTCAGGCTCCTACACGCTAACACATATGCGAGGGTCAGATGGAACTCTTTGGGGGATATGACTGACAAGATAGAGATCTTGAAGGGAGTCAGACAGGGGTGTGTCCTTGCGCCAACACTGTTTAGTTTATTTATCAATGGCGCAGTGAAGAGACTGATGGAATGCAAACACGACGCCCCGAGAGTGGCGGGAATACCAACCCCTACATTAATGTTTGCGGACGACACCCTGCTGATCTCCCGGACCCCTATGGGTCTCCAATCTGAATTAAATGCTTTTGTTACTTTCTGCAGGGAGAGGGGCCTAGAGCTAAACTCGTCAAAATCAAAAGTCATGATGATTAATCCTCATAAGGGGTATAGAGGTAGTGTGACCGTTGAGGGGCTTCCACTAGAGGTAGTTCACCACTTTGACTATCTAGGGGTGAGGTTAAGCGACACCCAAGCATGGGGCCCCCAGTTGGCCAAAAGTAAAACCACTCTTCATCAGAAAGCCTCTGCTATAGCGAGGCGGTACAAAGCAGCATCTAGTGGAGCTGTCTCTCCGGTTATTACCATATATAACTCCTCAGCTGTAGCGTCAGCAAAATACGGTGCCGAGATCTGGGGTTATGCTAATGCCGAGAGCCTTACAAAAATAGAAAATAGGTTCATCAAAACACTTTTTAAGCTTCCCTTAAGCTCTCCCACCACACCGCTACGATTAGACTTGGCTCTCAATCCCATTAATTTAATAGTCGTTTTAAAACCCCTTTTATTTTGGGTCAGATTATGGTCCACTAATGAATTGGCAGCCTACAGAGAGTGCGTGAAAGATCTTTCTGCTCTCGACACAATCTTAAGAACACCATGGCTGAAACACATCAAAGAACTAACGTACAGAATAGGATTGAGTGAATTATGGACTGACTCGGGATCAATAGTTAAAAGAGATATTCAAAAAATAAAACAGTCTTACTGGGAGGCAGTCCTACTCCAAACTTGGGAAACCCACCTGACTAAATCTGTCACAGGTAAATTCCTGAACCACAAAAGCACGCCCAGGTTTGAACCCTATCTGAACAGAATGCACCCACATCACCTAAAATGCTTGTATGTACAATATAGGTGTGGGGTACTGCCCTTGAGATCACACACTTATAAATGGGTTAATGTTACATGCCAGGTGGATTGTTGCCCAAATTGCCCGAGCACAGTAGAAACGGAGTCCCATTTTATGCTATTCTGTCCCGCATACAGTAATGCTTGAAAAAAATGGCTGGTGCCTCTATGTAGCAATATGGGTGTGAGACACTATTGGGAAGCGGAGAGACTCTTTAAAAGTGACACTAGAGAACCCTTAGCCTTCGCAGTCTCGAAGTCCCTGTTTATTGCCTGGGCTTTAAGAAAAAAGGCAATTCGTAAATTCGAATCTTGATAGAGAGCTGTTTCCATGAATTGTTGCATATCCATATTTTTCTTATTTATACCTCTTGTACAGCCCCTATGTTAGCTATTTTGCACATTTTCACTCTTATGACCATTTGAACATTTTACGAATGATCAGGAGATCCCCAACTATAATGTATACCGGCTTCTACTCCAGGCCATAAGTCAATATACTGTTTTTAACCGTTTTTATGTAAGGTACTTATACCTGTTGTTTTATGTTTTATATTGCTCAACTTTTTAAATATTTAAAATGTATCTTTGTTGTATGGATTTGATGTGTTTTATGGGCTGTGCCCGAAATAAACAATTACTACTACTATACTAGTGGGGTGGGGGGGGGGGCAGAGTGACTTGCATATCATTTGTGTCCAGAGATGTTTCAAGTCATGGGCAACGTGGGTAATTGCCCAGGGCCCCCACCTTCCCAGGGGAAAGTCAACTTTCTCTGTAGCTCACCTTTGTGTATTTGATCTTAACCTTTAACGTGTATATCAATATTGTTAGCCAACATAGGGCCTGACCTAGTGAAAAATGGATAATAAAATTCAAAGATGATCCAGACGGGGTGGGGGGGCAAAATATTTCTTGCCCAGGGCCCCTTTGCTCTAAAATCGTTAAGACGACACTGTTAAACTAAAAAGCACTGACCGGTGTTTCCTTATAGTTTAGATTCCCGCTCCAGCATTTCCAGAGCATATTTGGTCTTTGGTGTGAAACCGGTAATTATAAGAATGTGGAACGGTACAGGCTGCAAATGAGGCACTTGAAAGGGTTAACTCTAAGCTTGTTGGTTTGTTGATTGCTTTCATCCGAAAGCCTTTGTAATTCCGGGTCCTCCTGTCATCACTTCCATAAAACTGAAGTTTAGGTAGACGCGGTATTGGATTCTTTCTTATCGGGGTGAAGGTTTCACATCGGCATCCTGAAGCTTGTTCCCACGTCCGATTGTCAGTGCCAGCTCAGGAAACACTCATCACTGAGCCATCCTTTGATGTACAAGTTTACTGAAGGCACTGATTAGGAACTCTAACATTTCTGGGTCTTGCAGCCACTTACAGTATGTCAAGGTGGGGAGGGACGTTTTTATTAGCTGCAAAAATATACTTGCTCTGTATTATTTCAGCTGGTTGACATCTGGGTGCTTTCTCAAGACATGTTGAAGACTTTATGAGGACGGCCCTCTGTGGGTCAGAAAGTAAATGCTAAGTGGTCTTTATTTACCATGGGTTATGTTAACTGGGCCCTGCCAAATTCCAGCGGTGAGAAAGGACGAAATAAATGAAAGTCGAGGTAGCCAAAATATATATTCATTCAATTGAACCCTTAAACCACCTTGTGAGCACTAAGTCGTTCCAGATCAATAGGACGTTTTATGTTACTGCCTGTAATAATTTTCATGCTTCTGGGAGACAGTGAGGTTTGATCCTTCTCTCGCACGCAGGAGCTGAAGCTGTATTTGACTGCTGATGACTATCGCAGAGCTGTGGCCTCGGCAGTTCTACTCTACTGAGCCAGCTGCAAAAATGAGTGTAAAGAACGCTGAAACAAGCACTGGCAAAGCCAATAGGTCTGGGTTAGGCGTGCTAGTGCAAGGGTGCCGCATTTGTGCAGGAATCTCTCAGCATGCATTAGCACATTAAAGCCAGACCTGTTTGGCGCGCAGCCACTCACACGTGCTCACAGAGGCAATTACAGACACACCTATATATGCAGACCTCCACACATACAGGTACCCACATAGCAAACCACCCATTACGTCAAGCGGAGGAATACATGAATGCACTACATATATTTCTCAAACACAATGGGAGCAAACCAATAATTAAGAGACAGCTAGTGAGAGAAAAAAATAAAGACATAAGTAGGGAGAAAAAGAATGGGGAGGAAACGGGGGTGTGTATATGAGAGAGAAAAAGGGACGGAAATGGAACAAGCATTGGTAAGGCATCAGTGTCGCCTATGTAATAAAGTGTTGTTTTCATCAATCATCCTCTGGGAGAAGGAAAGAGTTCCCTGACACGTAACACAGGAGTGGAGAGGATGTGGCGCAGCGGCCAGAACTGCTGACTCGAGAGCTGAGGATCCCGGTTTGAGTCTGGGCGGCACCCCAGCAACATCCTGTGATTCTATGTAAATCTTTTAATCTCTCCTGGTGATAATTAGTTATATAAATATGCTGCAATAGTAAAAAGCAAAATTTTATCGAAATATAGTTCCACCAAAGCGAATGTTAACAGTATTTCGGTGGCGGGAAACTCATAAGAGAAGCAGGCAAGGAACAAGCATTGGTAAATGCAGAAAAATATACTACAGCCAATAGAAATGGAGGAAAGGTAAGTAGCACCCACAGGAACCAATGAGAAGCCAGGAAAGAGAGAGTAAGTCCCTTTTAAGTTTGTATTAAAAACAGTGGATTTCTCAAACACAGCGCAAGCGCTGTGCAGGCGAAACCTAAAAAGGTCATTAAAGACAGGAAGAATACAGCAGGACGAAATTTGAAAGAATGGGAAAATTAAAGGAGAAAGGAAGAAGAGAAAATAAGAAAAGAAAAGTAGCAAAAGGTGGGTAAGAGGGTAAAAGTCTGTAAATGTATCCAAAGTATGAACACAGCATTGGCATAGCAGAGCAAGGACAGGAAATGAAGAGAGAACCACAGCTCAGCCACCTCACTTGAAACAGCATGAATTACCAAATGCATAGTAGGGAAACTCTCTAGAGTATTAACTGCAACTGGTGATTAGTAGCAGTAGTTATCAAGCACTGGCAAAGCTTCCAGGTCTTGACTTGGCAATCTTGCCATTATTTTTTGTATGCAAACGTGCAATATCCGAAAATTCGGCAAAAAACAGTATAAAAATAAAAGAGCACCCCAGCAGTCCTTGCACACCAGCTATATCACTGTAGCACTATGCACATGATAAGGTAAAACTCCATAATTCACAGTACAAAACAGTCAGTGGATGAAATGAGCTGACCCACTCAGCCCATAATGTATGGTGTGGTGGGCAGAAGCAAAATGTGAATGGCACTTGAACAGACCAATGCATGAAGAGAGCTGACAGATATATTTATATATATCAAAGCAATACCCTTTAATGCTGCATAAAGTATGCTAAAAAGGAGGTAGGAAACCCTGGGTAGTGCCCATGTTCTAAGTGGAGAGCAGCTCCTTTATATGGAGCACTCTGCGACAACACCAACACTACACAACTGCCGACCTTAAATGTGTGTTTTGTTAGCAGAGTTTTAAGCTTAGGACTAGTATGGTGCCATTCTTGCAGAACTAGAAAAGTGACAAAGTCCCTTACAATTTTTGCAGCAAAGTCTTTATGCATAGGATTAGCTGCTGCCATCCACACCGAACTGAAAAATGGCAAAAGACTTTTAATCAGGCGCAGTATTACAGCTTTGGATTGTTAAAATTCCAACCTGGAATCAGTAGCGGCCAGTGCAGGTAAGCACGGTGAGGCGGTGGAGCGGGGCTGGGAGTGAAGGCGACAGACGATGGAATAGGTTTTATTTATTTATTTAATTCAACCTATTCCGTCGTCTGTTGATTCACCCCCTACCACCCCCCGCCCCACTGCAGCGCTTACCTGCGCCGGCCGCCACTGCCTGGAATGAATAAAGGCCATCCCTGACACATGTGGTTTGCTCTTATTCAAGCTCAGCAGAGATACATAGCTTTGTCCAGGCTTAATGAACCAACCAGGCCTGTAGCTTTTATCAATGGCTTATCACCATAACCAAATGAGGCCTTCTGTACTGAGTATAAGCTTCCCCACAAGGCACCCATCAGGCATACACTCATAAAATTACATAGCATACAAAAGAAAAATACTATCTCTCCTAAGAGGGCACAACAAGGATCCTGACAGTACAAATCTTCTTACTCACAGTTTGTCAGAGTGGAGTAACCAGCAGAAGCATGCTTGCCTATGATAATGCGTGACATTCCTTGTAACAAATTACCTATCTGTACACTTAAAAACAGAGTAATAACAATCTACCCTCACATGCCTATTGACTTCAAAGTAAGTATGTCAGGCCTACTGCCTTTATTGTAACTTTCATTATGAACAATTAGGCCTATAACCTTTATCATTGGTGTTAGACCTGGCATCTTTTGGCATGTTTCCCCTGTCTTTTTGCTTTCTGACCTCCTGTGTTTGATAGTATGTTGGACTTTGTTTTACTGGTGGCTGAACTGGGAGACTAACCAGAGCTTACCCATTGGCAGCAGGAAGGGGATCCCACCAGGGAGGAGTTCTGCGTGGAGCAGAAGGTGTGTCCTACTCTTGTGGGTCTTAGACAGCAGGCCGAAGTCCAGGCAGCTGGTGCTGAGTCCAAGTCTCACTTGATCTACTGGGAGGATGGTCTCTTGTATAGCGAGCCTAAGGTTGCTGAGCCTGCGGCGGCCTGTGGGCTGGTGGTACCCCTGCGTTTCAGAGCCTTCCTACTAGGTTTTGCTCATGATGTGCCTCAGGCAGGACATTTAGGGCAGGGCAAGACCTTTGACAGGCTTGTAACCTACTTTTACTGGCCCCAAATGAGAAAATGTTCATATACCTTTTGTAGGTCCTGCCAGACATGACATGCTAAGTGAGTAGCAAGAGTTGGGGGAGATGTAAGGCTCCCCTGCAACCATTTCCTGTCATGGACACCCCTTTCGAGTGGGTGCACATCAACATAGTGGGGCCTCTGGACTCCACGACAGCCATAAGCAACAGGTACATCCTGGCCTTGGTGGGCCATGGTACCCGAAAGCTATCCCTCTGAGGTCAATGGCGGTGCCCGTCATGGCCCAGGAACTGATTTCGATCTTTACCCGAGTGGGTTTCCCAAAGGAGGTGGTATCTGACCGGGATACTATCTTTATGTCCATGTATATAAAGACTGTGTGAAAGGAGTATGGGATGAACTACAAGTTCACCACTCCTTACCACCCCCAAGGTAATAGGTTGGCTGAGAGATTCAACCATACCCTGGAAGGCATGATTGGGGGTCTGTCAGACTCCATGACGCGTAAGTGCCATGCCTTCTCTTTGCCTTTAGGGAAGTAACACAAAAAAGGGGTTGGCTTTTAGCCCCTTTGAGATGTTGTATGGGCACCGTGTTAGAGGACCTCTTAGTTTAGTGAAAGAGGGCTGAGAGAAAGCTCCTAGAACGTTACCCCAAGATGTATTCAGTTACATGCTGGTCTTCAGAAACCAGACTGCCCACTTAAGGAAACTTGCTCAGGCGAACCTGGAAGCAAGCCAGGAGGACATGAAAAGCTGTTACGATCAGAATACCACTCTGGTGGAGTTTCAGCCTGGCTAGAAAGTGTGGGTTATGGCCCCAGAGGAGCCCTGTGCTCCGCAGGACAAGTGGACAGGGCCATTTGAGGTAAAGGAGTGCAAGAGCGATCTCACCTACCTGGTGGACTTGCAGTCTCCTAGGAACCCCTTGTGGGTCCCACATGTGAACCGCCTTAAGCCACACTTTGAGAGGTCTGAGTTAACCATGCTTCTGGCTACAGATGATTGAATGGAAGAGGGGAGCGAACCTCTCCCCGACCTCCTGTCTGCCGGAGAGTAGGATGGGTCAGTAGAAGGTGTGATCCATCTCCCTTTCTCTGACTCTAGAGCAGCTGAGTGACTGTCACCAGTTACTGGGACAGTTTTCTACTCTGTTCTCACTTGCCGCAGGTGTCACCCATCTATGCACGCATGATGTGGACACTGGGGACAGTCTGCCTGTAAAACACAAAATGTACAAGTTAGCTGACACAGTGAAGGCCAGCATCAATGATGAAATATCCAAGATGTTAGCTTTAGGGGTGGTTGAGCCCCCCGTCAGTCCTTGGTCCAGTCCAGTGGTTTTGGTACCTGTGGTTCTCGTGGATTACTGTGGGCTCAATTCCGTCCCAGGACTGCCGCCCACCCCATACCCAGAGCTGAGGAACTCATTGATCAGTTGGGCACTTCCAAGTTCCTCAGCACGTTTGATTTAACGTCTGGGTAAAGGCAGATTGCCTTAACTGATGGGGCCAAAGAGAGGTCAGTGTTCTCAACACCGGTGGGGCACTTCCAGTTCTGAGTCATGCCCTTCTGGTTGAAGAATGCCCCTGCCACCTTTCAGAGGTTGGTCAATCAGGTCCTGGCTGGGCTTGAAAACTTCAGTGCTGCCTACCTTGATGACATTGCTGTTTTAAAGCTCCAGTTGGGAGGACCACTTGTACCACCACTGGGAAGTATTGAAGATGCTGCAAGCCACATGCCTCACTATCAAGGCCAGTAAGTGCCAGATAGGGCAGGGGTCAGTGGTGTACATGGGACAGCAGGTAAGAAACGGCCAAGTGGTGCCCCTACAACCCAAGATTGACACCATTCTGGCTTAGGCACCCCCCAAGACCGAGAAAGAGGTGAGAGCGTTCTTAGGTCTCACTTGCTACTACAAGAGATTTATCAGGGGGTATGGCACCATTGTGGCTCCCGTGACAGAGCTGACTTCCAGGAAGCAGCCTACACAGGTGATCTGGACTGAGGCGTGTAAAACTGCTTTTGATACCCTGAAGGAGGCAATGTGTACGGCGCCCATGCTACTGGCCCCTAACTTTTCCATGGTATTTGTGGTGCAGGCGGATGCTTCAGAGCATGGTGTGGGAGTGGAATTCTCACAACTAAATGAAGGCACCGTAGTTTTCCTTAGCAAGAGACTACTTCCCAGGGAACAGAGGTAGAGCACTATTGAAAGGGAGGCTTTTGCTGTGGTATAGGCACTGAAGAAGCTAAGACCCTACTTGTTTGGGACTCAGTTCCGAGTTCAGACAGACCACAGGCCCCTCAGATGGTTAATGCAGATGAGGGATGAGAACCCAAAACTGTTGAGGTTGTCCATTTCCCTACAGGGGATGGACTTTACGGTGGAACACCGCACTGGCAAAGAACACGCCAACGCTGATGGTCTGTCCAGGTTCTTCCACCTTAGTGAAGAGAACTCCAAAGAGGTTGGGTAGTTTTCCCTACTCTCAGCTGGAGGGGACATGTGTCAGACCTGGCATTTTTGGCGTGTTTCCCCTGACCTTTTGCTTCTGACCGCCTATTTTTGACGGTATGATGGAGTTTGTTCTTTCTGGTTTGTTGTCTCTGTGCCCTTTACCACTGCTGATCAGTGCTAAAGTGCAAGTGCTCCCTCTGCAAACTGTGTTACTGATTGGTTATCCATGATTGGCATATTTGATTTACCAATAATTCCCTAGTAAAGTGCACTGTATGTGCCCAGGGCCTATAAATCAAATGCTACTAGTGGGCCTGCAGCACTGATTGTGCCACCCACACAAGTAGCCTTTCAAATGTGTCTCAGATCTGCCACTGCAGTGTCTGTGCATGCAGTTTTAAAATGCCATGTCGACCTGGCAAGTGAACCCACTTGCCAGGTCTAACCTTTCCCTTTTATTATATGTAAGTGACCCCTAAGGTAGGCCCAAGGCAGCCCCATTGGGCAGCGAGCAGTGTATTTAAAAGGTAGAACACGTAGTAGTGTATTTTCACATGTCCTTATAGTGAAATACTGTGCATTTCATTTTTCACTATTGAAAGGCTATCTTTTCCATAGGTGAACATGGGATCTGCCTTGAAACATCTTTCAAATGCAGATTCCCATTGGAGGATGATAGAAAGTTGGAGTTTAGGATCTCTGAACTTAGAATTTAAAAATACATCTTTTATTGAAGATGGTTTTTAAAATGCATGTTTGAAAATGCCTCTTTTAGAAAGTGTGCATTTTCTTGCTTAACCATTCCGTGCCTGCCTGCAGAATCCACGTCTGTGTAGCTGACAGCTGGGGCCTACTGTATACACTCTAGACAGTCACACAAAGGAAGCTTAGGTGTGCCTTGCATATCCTGATGACTCATCACCAGGGTGATGGGTCTTCCTAGGCTAAGCGTAGTGGGAGGAGTTGCCACTGACACATGAATAGAACTTGACCTTTCCAGCACAAAGAAGTATCCACCTCCCGGAGAGTGTCTTGGACAGAGCAGGAAACAACTTGTGAGCAAGAAGGACTGTCTTCGAAGAATGCCTCCTTCAAAGGCCAGAACTAGTATAAGTATTGGGGCCCTGACCCCAGAACTTTAGAACTCTTTTGGACTAAAGGAACCTGCCTAGAAAAAGAGCTGGAGAACCTGTCAGGAGCTACTACCACTTTGCTGTGTGCTCTGCTGTGCTGGCCTGCAGTGACTGTTTCTGTATTGGGCAGTGAAAGGACTGGTCTGAACTTTCTGCAACTTGTTGCTTGAGTTTCTCCAAAGGCTTGAAGTAGAGCTTGCCTCCTGCTGGAAGTCTCATGAATATCAAAGACTTCAGGTTCATCTGCCAACAGAACTGGGAATTGCGTGTTTCATGTTGCAACAGAAGAAAAACAACTACAACACTGCCAACGACGTCGCTGCTGGCTCTGTGACCTGAAAGCACCGCCTGGAGCATTACCCCGCTTCACAACGCAACCCTGGTCTCACCAATGACGCCAGACGATGCCGTTATTGAGCCGCTGCTTGCACCGTGACCTGTGGGCACCGCAGCTCTCTGCGCTTTGCTTCACATCGCTGCCCTGGTATCACTGACGATGACACAACTTCATCACCTATGCCGCTGCCTGCACCGTGACCTGGGGACACTGCTCATGGAGAACACAAAGCATCACCCGACTACACATCGCAGCCCTGGTCTCACCGATGACACCACACCCTGCTGACATTGATGCCGTTGCCTGCACCGTGGCCTGTAGACACTGCTCTGAGGTAGACGAAGCATTGCCCCGTCCCACACCGCAGCCCTGGTCCACCGACGTTAGCGTTATTGGCTCCAGCCTCGTCAAACAAAGCCACTGCTTGCACTGCGACCTGTGGGCAGCGCACAAAGCATCGCACCTCAGCCCTGGTCTCACCGATGACGCCGTACACCGTCACGAAGCCGCTGCCTGCACTGTGACCCGTGGGCACCGCATGTCGCATCGTTCCCCTTTGCATCGCAGCCCAGACACCAGCGGTCCTGACTTCAACCTCACGGAGTTTGATCCGCAATGCATGTGACTTCAAGGGCCCGATGACTCCTGCACCGATTGCAGGAGCCGACGCCTGCCAACGCCAGCGACGCTGCCCTTTTAGCGCTCATCGCAAGGTCCCTGATGCCCTGCATTTCCAAAGGTACTGTTTGCGGTCTACCCAACACCATAGCTGGCCCACGACCTCGCGGTCAGCCGGAACTGTTGGATTGCTTATTTACGACGCCGTGATAGCTCCGGACAGAGCTATCAACTTAAAGGAACTGTCTTTTAAGTTGATTCGTGCAATATTTATATCTTTATTACTGTCTGTAGGATTTTTATCGTTTTGGTCTTGCTTTACGCAGATAAATATTGAATATTTTTCAAAAACTGGCATGGTGTCCTTTTGTAGTGTTTTCACTGTATTACTGTATAACGCTTTACACATTGCCTCTGAGAGAAGCCTAACTGCTTGTGCCAAGCTACCAAGGGGGTGAGCAGGGGTTATTTTAGAAGTGTAACTCCCTTATCCTGACTAGAAGGAAGAGTCCCTACTTGGACAGGGTACAAACCTACCAACTATAAGCCCCCATTTCTAACAATTGACTTGCTGCCATAAACAACTGAGACCTACCTTGCTGGTTCATAAAGATTTCCACAAGGCAACTATCATGTATACCGTAATACAATTACAAATAAGTATAAAATACAGTTATCAAACAATATAAAATCTGTACTAATTGAGCCTAATAAGGCTTACCATACTGCACATTTTCTATCCTTATTGATTGTTTAAATGGGTCAACAAAACCAAAACCCTTGCCTATTACAGTAATCTGCGAGATTTCATGAGATAAAATACCTGACTACAGACTTTAGCACATTGTTAGAACAATCACTATTAGAATCCTATTGCCTACAATACATGTTTTTCACAATAAATAAATAAAGCTTACGTGCTTGGCCATAACTTTTCATTATAAACTCATCACACTTATGGAATCCAACATAACTTTCCCCAGTGAACGGATAAGGTCTCTAGCCTTTACCAATGGCTTTACACTATGTACAACCCAGGCCCACTGAAATGCACAGAAGCTGGCATCCATCAGGCATACATCTAAACAAAAATATATATGTACAAAATTACAGTTGGCATCACAATAAACAACCCCTCTCAATAGGGCCTAACAAGAATCATCACAGTGAAATTGTACTCCCAGTGTTTGTCAGAGTTGGTGACCAACACCAAAACCCTTGTCTACTATAGTAATCTGTGAGATTACATGTAACTGAGTACCTTTCAATGGCTTGTAACATAATGTCATAACAATCCACTTATAGGCCTACATCTTTACGCTATGATTTGCACAATAAATAAGCCAGGCCTACTGCCTTTGTAATATCTTTTCATTATAAACAAGCTCGACCTATGGCATCGGGCATAAAAGTTCCCTGCATACCAATCCAGCATATATCGTTTATCACTGGCTTGTCACCATAACCAGCACAGGCCTACTGCACTGAACGTAAGCTTTCCCACAAGGCAATCATCGGGCATACAGTCCTAAATCCTAAAATTTAAAATATGCACAAAATTACTGTTGGCAAAGCAAAATACTATCTCTCGTGACAGGCTTTAACATGGGTTGTCCCTATGCAAATCTTCTATATGCATGGTTTGCCAGAGGGGGGAATCAACACCAAAACCCTTGCTTACTAAGGTAGTCCATGATATTCCATACAACATAACATCTATCTGTAGGCTTTAATATAGAGTAATAACAACCATGCCTAAATGTCTCTCAAGTTGAGCATATGCCTTTCACAATAAATATGTTAGACGTCACGCCTTTATCATAACATTTCATAATAAACAGATTAGTCTTACAGCCATAATCATTGGCTTGCCACCACAACCAACTCAGTCCTGCTGCATTGAGTAAAAACTTTGCCACAAGCCAAAAAGTACAATATTTGCAGTCTTTTTAGTGGAAACATACAAATTCAGCCCAATCAAATTCTGTACTCAGGGGGCCAACAACATATGGTGGGGCCTAAACCCCTCTCTCAGGCTCTCAAAGCTCTTCTTTGCTGATCGCATAAGTCCTTTTGACAGTTGCACTGTCAAGCCAGATCTACAAATCCATACAGGTTAATGACTGCCTTCCTCCTACCAGAGAAAACACTGTAAAGTATCAAGTATCTAAGGCACTGGAAGCAAGTGTAGCTTCTCGCGGAAGTGAGATACTAAAGAAGAAAAATGACGTAATCCAGCCTAGATAAGATCAGTGCCCTGACCACTGTGACCTGAGATTCATGAGGAACCAAGTACAAGAATTTCCTAAGCATGCGAAGAATCCAAAGCCATGATTTTACAACTGCCAAAACCTGGACACTGAAGGAGAGTTGTGTATCAAACATAACAATCAGGTTTCTTGTCACCGCCATCATGGGAGGCGTAGGGCAGACATTGTTGGGCCAGGCTACTGTCCATCCTGGGAGGGTGTTCAAACCAAACAGTAGGATCTCAGTCTTGTCTGGGTTGGATTGCATACAGCATTGTATACATTAGATAAATAAGCAAAATGATCACAGCTGCGTGAAGGGCAAGCACTTTTTTACGGAAGCACACAACCTCCTCCCAATTAAACATAAAACTCGGACTCCTGGCTCCCAACATCTGGGTGGAGACAAAGAACCTCTCCTGGTAATTCTCACATAATTGTCCAGCAACAGCTGCGCTGTCAAGCCAGACCATATAAACTGCATTTTCTGCTTAAGCTATTGCCATTTAGTGTCCCTTTGTGAGAGTTTAATGCTATCTTAAGATAAAAGTGTCAGTTTTTATTTTGAGAGGCGCCTGCTACCCGGACAGAACCAGGTATGTACACTAGCTTTTTCCTGCGCAACTTTCTTGCTGCTATAGGAGCTGTTTGAGAGGAGAATGGCGAGGACAGACTAGTATATTTTATTTATCAAAACAGCTCATCTTTTTGCATGCCTGGATATTGCTTACCCTAATATTTGTTTGATTGTAGTTAGAATAGTGTATTTGATTTGCTTTTTATTAGTTCATTTTTTTAACATTGTGTATTTGAGTTAAGTTACTACCTGTCACACATATTCTTTTTAAGATAGAGAATCTTTAATTTAAAAAAAGTGTTTTTAAATGTATTTCACTTTTCATTATATTTCTATAGGTTTTCAATTATTTTGTATTTCTTAATATGAGTATTCGTATTTTTAAAGTATTACATTTTGTTACCTACATTTAACAGAATTTATAATGGCTTGATACATTCAAAATATTTTCATGTTTTTTTATATATTACTAGTTATGATACGTTAAGCTATTTGTATATGTAACACATGCATCTCACCTGCAAGCATATTCAGGCATGGAAAAGAAAGTTATTGCCTAGAGGTGTGAAACCAAGCTAGTTAGAACAGCCAGATTTTAAGTTATGTTTGTACTGTGCTTTACTAAACAAACAAAATATCTACTATAACTTTGAAATATTTTTGTTTCCATAGTACATGTATTATAATATATAATTTAATATTAAGAGTTGTATATTAATTTATAAGCCAATTTTAAAATTATATCAATCTTGTTAATACCCTTTTGAAGTTAATATATTAATGTTTGCATATTTTTTGTTATATTTGTACAAAAAATATTAACTTAAAAAAATTATTATAATGCTAAATACAATTAAATATATATACTTTCTAATGTTATATTTATATTTTTGTCTCAAACCATGGAGAGGAGGGAGATGTATGTGGAGTACCATGAAGTTGTGACCAAAGACAGAAATGGCAGACTTTGATCTCCATGACCATTTAATATTTGCTTTGCTTACCATGAGTCCCTACATTTGTGTGCTCATCCCGTTGTTGGGTACTGTCCTATAATAACACGTACAGTATACATTTTCCTACCTGTTTCACTTTAAGGGCCTGATTCACAGAACTAACTTACGTCAAAAACGTAAAGTTAGTACTTTTTGGTATTCACAGAATACACTTACTCACTTTGGTATTCACAGAAGGAACTTACTCATTTCGGTATTCACAGAAGTTAGGACTCCTAACTTTAGGACTCCTAAATGCCTTCTGTGAATACCGAAAGTCTTAAGTTAGGATTTTCTCAGTTTAGGAGTAGTAAAGTTAACTTTACTACTCCTAAACTGAGCAAAATCCTAACTTTAAGACTTTCGGTATTCACAGAAGGCATTTAGGAGTCCTAAAGTTAGGAGTCCTAACTTTACTACTCCTAAACTGAGAAAAATCCTAACTTTAAGACTTTTCGGTATTCACAGAAGGCATTTAGGAGTCCTAGAGTTAGGACTACTAACTTCTGTGAATACCGAAATGAGTAAGTTCATTCTGTGAATACCAAAATGAGTAAGTGTATTCTGTGAATACCAAAAAGTACTAACTTTACGTTTTTGACGTAAGTTAGTTCTGTGAATCAGGCCCGACGACTCGCACATTTAGGGCTGTCTGATCACTGGAAATACTCTAATACATCCTGTCCTGGGCTTTTGTTTTGTTTATCAGTGTTATAGGTAAGCTTGAACCAAAAAAGACTACTCCTCCTAAAATACACTGTTATTCCTTCAAATAAAAAAGCAGGACTGAAAACACAGTATTCAGTGGTCATACAGACACAATCCAACTATACATGCACACTGCAGTTCACATGCATTAACCGCACCAAGTTTAATTAGCATTACTAATACATCCTGTCCTGGGCTTTTGTTTTGTTTATCAGTGTTATAGGTAAGCTTGAACCAAAAAGACTACTCCTCCTAAAATACACTGTTATTCCTTCAAATAAAAAGCAGGACTGAAAACACAGTATTCAGTGGTCATACAGACACAATCCAACTATACATGCACACTGCAGTTCACATGCATTAACCGCACCAAGTTTAATTAGCATTACTAAGACAACATTTGGTATTTACAATTAAAAAAAAGAAATTATATTTCAAAGAGTGGTGTCTGTTTGTTTGGAATTATGCAGCTTCTTACATTCAATAAACTTTTTGTTATAAATGTGAATTAAATATATATATTTATAGCAATACATTTACAATTAAAAAAATTAATGCAAAATACATATTTATATGAATTATGTTACTATATATATATATATCTATATATATCTATATATATATATATCTATATATATAACAAAGGAAAGTTGCCGCTCCGGATGGAACGCACTCGCCAGAGGTCAGGCCAGAGACAGGGCTGCTCGCTCAGGACATCTCCCCTCACAGATGCTGCCTACGCGTTTCGGGATACCTCCCTTCCTCTGGGCAGCATAGAACAAAGGGAAAGACATGAGCAGTTCATATTTAAAGTCCCTTCTTTATTTCGCATGATTAACCCTGATGAAAAACCAGGTAAGTGAAACTGTTGCATGATGGGACTGGTAGTCCTGTTTAACATATCCAAGTGGGCGCTGGCTTACAAGTTGTGAATTAAAATTTCCTCGAGGGACAAACTATGTACAAAGTGGCGCCCTGCCAATTCACAGACCCCTCCAGCTCCGCTGCGCATTGTAAGCACATTGCTGCGGACCCACTCGGGTCTCGTGGTGGTGCGAAGCCGTGGCCTGGGCTTGGCCACACATATTCAACAAAGGAAAGTTGCCGCTCCGGATGGAACGCACTCGCCGGAGGTCAGGCCAGAGACAGGGCTGCTCGCTCAGGACATCTCCTCACAGACGCTGCCTACGCGTTTCGGGATACCTCCCTTCCTCTGGGCAGCATAGAACAAAGTGAAAGACATCAGCAGTTCATATTTAAAGTCCCTTCTTTATTTCGCATGATTAACCCTGATGAAAAACCAGGTAAGTGAAACTGTTGCATGATGGGACTGGTAGTCCTGTTTAACATATCCAAGTGGGCGCTGGCTTACAAGTTGTGAATTAAAATTTCCTCGAGGACAAACTATGTACAAAGTGGCGCCCTGCCAATTCACAGACCCCTCCAGCTCCGCTGCGCATTGTAAGTACATTGCTGCAGACCCACTCGGGTCTCGTGGTGGTGCGAGCCGTGGCCTGGGCTTGGCCACACATATTCAACAAAGGAAAGTTGCCGCTCCGGATGGAACGCACTCGCCGGAGGTCAGGCCAGAGACAGGGCTGCTCGCTCAGGACATCTCCCTCACAGACGCTGCCTACGCGTTTCGGGATACCTCCTTCCTCTGGGCAGCATAGAACAAAGTGAAAGACATCAGCAGTTCATATTTAAAGTCCCTTCTTTATTTCGCATGATTAACCCTGATGAAAAACCAGGTAAGTGAAACTGTTGCATGATGGGACTGGTAGTCCAGTTTAACATATCCAAGTGGGCGCTGGCTTACAAGTTGTGAATTAAAATTTCCTCGAGGGACAAACGATGTACAAAGTGGCGCCCTGCCAATTCACAGACCCCTTACAACTTGTAAGCCAGCGCCCACTTGGATATGTTAAACAGGACTACCAGTCCCATCATGCAACAGTTTCACTTACCTGGTTTTCCATCAGGGTTAATCATGCGAAATAAAAAAGGGACTTTAAATATGAACTGCTGATGTCTTTCACTTTGTTCTATGCTGCCCAGAGGAAGGGAGGTATCCCGAAACGCGTAGGCAGCGTCTGTGAGGGGAGATGTCCTGAGCGAGCAGCCCTGTCTCTGGCCTGACCTCCGGCGAGTGCGTTCCATTCGGAGCGGCAACTTTCCTTTGTTGAATATGTGTGGCTTAGCCCAGGCCACGGCTTCGCACCACCACGAGACCCGAGTGGGTCCGCAGCAATGTACTTACAATGCGCAGCGGAGCTGGAGGGGTCTGTGAATTGGCAGGGCGCCACTTTGTACATCGTTTGTCCCTCGAGGAAATTTTTATTCACAACTTGTAAGCCAGCGCCCACTTGGATATGTTAAACAGGACTACCAGTCCCATCATGCAACAGTTTCACTTACCTGGTTTTTCATCAGGGTTAATCATGCGAAATAAAGAAGGGACTTTAAATATGAACTGCTGATGTCTTTCACTTTGTTCTATGCTGCCCAGATAAAGGGAGGTATCCCGAAACGCGTAGGCAGCGTCTGTGAGGGGAGATGTCCTGAGCGAGCAGCCCTGTCTCTGGCCTGACCTCTGGTGAGTGCGTTCCATCCGGAGCGGCAACTTTCCTTTGTTGAATATGTGTGGCCAAGCCCAGGCCACGGCTTCGCACCACCACGAGACCCGAGTGGGTCCGCAGCAATGTACTTACAATGCGCAGCGGAGCTGGAGGGTCTGTGAATTGGCAGGGCGCCACTTTGTACATCGTTTGTCTCTCGAGGAAATTTTAATTCACAACTTGTAAGCCAGCGCCCACTTGGATATGTTAAACAGGACTACCAGTCCCATCATGCAACAGTTTCACTTACCTGGTTTTTCATCAGGGTTAATCATGCGAAATAAAGAAGGACTTTAAATATGAACTGCTGATGTCTTTCATTTTGTTCTATGCTGCCCAGAGGAAGGGAGGTATCCCGAAACGCGTAGGCAGCGTCTATGAGCGGAGATGTCCTGAGCGAGCAGCCCTGTCTCTGGCCTGACCTCCGGCGAGTGCGTTCCATCCGGAGCGGCAACTTTCCTTTGTTGAATATGTGTGGCCAAGCCCAGGCCACGGCTTCGCACCACCACGAGACCCGAGTGGGTCCGCAGCAATGTACTTACAATGCGCAGCAGAGCTGGAGGGGTCTGTGAATTGGCAGGGAGCCACTTTGTACATCGTTTGTCCCTCGAGGAAATTTTAATTCACAACTTGTAAGCCAGCGCCCACTTGGATATGTTAAACAGGACTACCAGTCCCATCATGCAACAGTTTCACTTACCTAGGTTTTTCATCAGGGTTAATCATGTGAAATAAAGAAGGGACTTTAAATATGAACTGCTGATGTCTTTCACTTTGTTCTATGCTGCCCAGAGGAAGGGAGGTATCCCGAAACGCATAGGCAGCGTCTGTGAGGAGATGTCCTGAGCGAGCAGCCCTGTCTCTGGCCTGACCTCCGGCGAGTGCGTTCCATCCGGAGAGGCAACTTTCCTTTGTTGAATATGTGTGGCCAAGCCCAGGCCACGGCTTCGCACCA
The DNA here is from genome assembly GCA_963921515.1 of Calotriton arnoldi. Classification (NCBI taxonomy): domain Eukaryota; kingdom Metazoa; phylum Chordata; class Amphibia; order Caudata; family Salamandridae; genus Calotriton; species Calotriton arnoldi. Next base: position 770,712 of record CAWUFW010008597.1, on the reverse strand, counting down.
CCACGAGACCCGAGTGGGTCCGCAGAAATGTACTTACAATGCGCAGCGGAGCTGGAGGGGTCTGTGATTTGGCAGGGCGCCACTTTGTACATCGTTTGTCCCTCGAGGAAATTTTAATTCACAACTTGTAAGCCAGCGCCCACTTGGATATGTTAAACAGGACTACCAGTCCCATCATGCAACAGTTTCACTTACCTGGTTTTTCATCAGGGTTAATCATGCGAAATAAAGAAGGGACTTTAAATATGAACTGCTGATGTCTTTCACTTTGTTCTATGCTGCCCAGAGGAAGGGAGGTATCCCGAAACGCGTAGGCAGCGTCTGTGAGGGGAGATGTCCTGAGCGAGCAGCCCTGTCTCTGGCCTGACCTCCGGCGAGTTCGTTCCATCCGGAGCGGCAACTTTCCTTTGTTGAATATATATATATATATATATATATATATATATATATATATATATTATCTACTGGCAGTCGCCAGTAGATAGTTATAGTTAGGACCTATTTTCCATAGGAAATCCGCGACATTCTATTTGAAATAACTCTTGCGTCGGTTGACGAATGTTCGCGAAATTTTCAAACTTTATGGCCCGCTCCGGTCCGCTCCTACCCTGAAAGTCTCAGGGTGATTCGTTGCCGGGGCCGAGAAAAAGGGGGTCCCAAAACGTGTTTTCCCCATTCATTTTCCCATAGGAAACTTTAGACACGGTTACAGCCTGAACTGCTGAACGGAATTACACCAAATTTGGCAAAGAGGTAGTTCTTGGTTCAGAAAGAACCCTTTTGTTAAATGGTGTAAATCCGTTCAGTAGTTCCTGTGAAAATCAAAATGAAAATCACATATATATCTATGGCCGCGTCGGATTCGCGCACCCTCCCGATCACGAGCTGCATGCTAATTGGCTGTCAACACTCCAAATCAGGAAGTGTTGGCAGCCATTTTGTCCCTCGGTAGAACCGAGGGACAGAAACAAGTGCGCAAAGCGCAAAAGGGGCAGGGTAGAAACACCCTGACCCCTAGGTCTGCTCAGGGGTCCCACAAGGACCCCTGGGCAGAAAAAGCATTTTCTTTTTTTAAACCGGCGGGATGCGCTTAGGGTGCGCGAATCCCGCCGAGAAAAAAATGCAAGTGTGCAACGCACAAAGGGGGCAGGGTAGAAACACCCTGACTCTCTAGGTCTGCTCAGGGGTCCCACAAGGACCCCTGGGCAGAAAAAGCATTTAAAAAAAAAAATCAGCAGGGTGCGCGGATCCTGCCGAAAAGAAAATCGAAGCGCGGTCTCCCGCGCTCGATGTTAATTTGCCCCGGGTGGGCCAAGTCCCGGGGGCATGGTGGGGGGTTTAAATTTAATGTGGGGGCCTCTAAGGCCCTCAAGCCCCGGGACTGCCACCCCCGGGGCTTTGAAAAGATAATGGTGCGGGAGGGCTCTTGGCCCTCCCGCAGCCCCGGGACCTCCACCCCCGGGGCTTCTTTTAAAAATAATTTTGACCTGTGTGGGGGGGCTCCAGCCCCCCCACACACCGCAGGGACCGCCACCTTCCCGGGGCACTAAAGATTTGAATATGGGGGTCCGTTACGGACCTCAAAGCCCCGGGACCACCACCTCCCCGGGCTGTGAAATGGCTGGGAGGGGGCCGCGCGGCCCCGTCCTGGAGCCCTTGATGGCCCTGGGGACCGCCACCCCCAGGGCCGGCTTCTGCAGTGTCCCGGGGTGCCTACCCCCGGGACACTGTAGTTTGCTATGACAGGACGGGAGCCTCTCGGCTCCCGTCCTGTCATAGCAAGTCTTGTTTGCATTTTGAAAGAGAGAGCAGGAAACCTGCTCTCTCTTTCAAAATGCAAACTAATAGCTTTCCACATGGGGAGCAGCATGTTAGCTGCTCCCCATGTGGAAAAGCACATGCCGGCTCGCGCAGGAGGCGGGGAGCCGGCTGGGACTGTGGGGGATTGGGGACCCCCACAGTCCCCAACCAGAGGCCAGGCCCCGGGGGATGGGGTCCCCGGGCCATAAGTAGCCAGGGAGGGGGCCACGCAGCCCCCTCCCCAAATAACATTTTTTTTTTTTAAAAGGGCAAGGCCGGCCCCGGCGGATGGGGTCCCCGGGGCCTTAAATGGCCTGAGGAGGGGGCCACGCAGCCCCCTCCAAAATAATTTTAAAAAAATCGAGGGCATGCCCCGGGGATGGGGTCCCCGGGCCAATACAGGCCCAGGGAAGGGGGCCACACGGCCCCCTTCCCGTTTTTGGGGAATTTAAAAATAAAATAAAATGCACAGGCCCCGGGGATGGGTTTCCCGGGCCAAAAGTGGCCAAGGGAAGGGGGCCACGCAGCCCCCTCCCATTAAAAAAAAAAAAAAAACGACCGGCATCGTGCCGGAGGCCCCGCCCTCCCTGCAGTACTCTGCAAACGCTGCCTCTGGCGCGTTTAAGAAGGGAAGTAATTCCCCTTGAATACTGGGGGTCCCTGGGGCCAACTAGCCCACCAGGAACCTCCAGTATATGCTAGGCTGCGTTGCAGAGAGGTGTACAGAGGCCACGCCCCTTTTACACCTCTCTGCAACGCAGCTCTGTGGCGCTATTTAGAAGTACATGGTGGGCTAGTTGGACTCCAGGGACCCTCAGGATTCAAGGGGACTTAATCCCCCAACTTAAAACGCGCCACGGGGCGCGTTTGCACAGTGGTGAAGGGAGGCGGGGCTTCAGGTGACATGTGTACGAACAGGTCTCGTGGCGCGTTTTAAGATGGGGAATTAAATCCCTTCATCCTGAGGGTCCCTGGGGCCAACTAGCCCAACAGGCACGTCCAGAAAGCGCCACAGAGCTGCATTGCAGAGAGGTGCAAAAAGGGGCGTGGCCTCTGAACACCTCTCTGCAACGCAGCTCCCTGGCGCATACTGGAGGTACAGGGTGGGCTAGTTGGACCCCAGGGACCCTCATGATTCAAGGGGACTTAATCCCCCAACTTAAAACGCACCACGGGCGCGTTTGCACAGATGTCACCTCAGGCCCCGCCCCTCCGTTCACCATTGTGCAAATATTCCTCTAAAATCAGCCGAACTACGAATTCCTATTTACTCACCTGTTATCAGGAGAGACCTCAGTGCTGCATCTTTCAGCCCAGTACTGATCCTGAAAAGTAATTTTAACCGTACTTACCAGTAACTTGAATTTCCTTCCATAGGCTAACATTGACTGGTTTCACTTGGAAATTCTTCTAAGTGTGGAGTTTTGGAACTTTATAATATTCCTCTAAAATCAGCCGAAATACAAATTCCGATTTACTCACCTGTTATCAGGAGAGACCTCAGTGCTGCATCTTTCAGCCCAGTACTGATCCTGAAAAGTAATTTTAACCGTACTTACCAGTAACTTGAATTTCCTTCCATAGGATATCATTGTCTGCTTTTTGCTGAAAAGTTTCTGTGTCGATTTTTGAAACATACAAATATTCCTCTAAAATCAGCCGAACTACGAATTCCGATTTACTCACCTGTTATCAGGAGAGACCTCAGTGCTGCATCTTTCAGCCCAGTACTGATCCTGAAAAGTAATTTTAACCGTACTTACCAGTAACTTGAATTTCCTTCCATAGGCTAACATTGACTGGTTTCACTTGGAAATTCTTCTAAGTGTGGAATTTTGGAACTTTATAATATTCCTCTAAAATCAGCCGAAATACAAATTCCGATTTACTCACCTGTTATCAGGAGAGACCTCAGTGCTGCATCTTTCAGCCCAGTACTGATCCTGAAAAGTAATTTTAACCGTACTTACCAGTAACTTGAATTTCCTTCCATAGGATATCATTGTCTGCTTTTTGCTGAAAAAGTTTGTGTCGATTTTTGAAACATACAAATATTCCTCTAAAATCAGCCGAACTACGAATTCCTATTTACTCACCTGTTATCAGGAGAGACCTCAGTGCTGCATCTTTCAGCCCAGTACTGATCCTGAAAAGTAATTTTAACTGTACTTACCAGTAACTTGAATTTCCTTCCATAGGATATCATTGACTGGTTTCACTTGGAAATTCTTCTAAGTGTGGAGTTTTGGAACTTTATAATATTCCTCTAAAATCAGCCGAAATACGAATTCCGATTTACTCACCTGTTATCAGGAGACACCTCAGTGCTGCATCTTTCAGCCCAGTACTGATCCTGATAAGTAATTTTAACCGTACTTACCAGTAACTTGAATTTCCTTCCATAGGAATCCATTGTCTGGTTTTCAGCAGAAAAGTTTCAAAGTGTTGATTTTCACAAACTACAAATATTCCTTAAAAATCGCCTGTATGACTTAAACGCATTATTTCAACTGTTTACAGGAGATGCACCAGTGCTGGATACAGGATCCACCACTGAGTAAGAAAAAGTAACGATAACACTACTTACCTGCTACGTGAATTTCCTCCCATATGATAACATTGTTGATTCTATGTGAAAAAGTTTCTAAGTGTCAACTTTTAAAATACAATAATATTCCTTAAAAATCACTACTGTAACCAAAACGCTTTTACTCAACTGTTTACAGGAGATGTCCCAGGACTGAATCTAGGATCCAGTCCTGTGGTTAGAAAAGTAATCCATAGAGTAACTAATTGCATTTAACTAGAAATTCACATTGAGCTCAATGTTGCATTGTGTTTGAAATTGTGTTGCCCATTGCAACAACTGTAACTACTATACTTAAAAGTCTATTGCCTATTTGCAAAGTATTTAAACTAAAGTAATTCATTCTGAGAAAGTATATTTTGTAATGTAATGTATAATGTAATTACAATGTAATTTAAAAAATAAAATATGTAAAAATAAATAGTTTAAAAAAATGTAGTAAATCAGTATAAAAAATAAATATAACAATTAATACATTTAAAAATTGTTATTTACAAAACCTTTGAAATTCACTGAAAAAAACCATAGGTTTCAGACATGTTATAGTTAGGAATTAGCATTTAAAAACCTTTGAAATTCACTGAAAAAACCATAGGTTTCAGACACGTTATAGTTAGAAATTAGCATTTAAAAACCTTTGAAATTCACTTAAAAACCATAGGTTTTAGGGACAGTTATAGTTAGTTGGACATTTCACTCGTACAAAACCATAGAAATTCCCCCGTTATAGTTAGTTCAGCTAACTATAACTCGCGCCCGCAATGCACTGCTGATGACGTCACATATTACATCACTCATGACATGGTCAGTGACATCACTGATGACATCACTGATGACATCATCCACGTGATAATCTGATGCACCTCCTCACACCCTGATATAACCTTTGATACACCCACTCTAAATTACAGACTGCCATTCGCAAAACCATAGACACTCCAACACCAATAACTACATACCCACTCACTGATTCTTAGGTCTACACACACATCCACTCACTCACCCATACAGTCACTCATACTTACGGTCACTCAGTACAGGACTATCATATGCACTCATACTCCTATATAGACACTCAAACACTGCCACTCATCCATAGAGGTACTCACACACCTAGTCAGTCATGCAAATAATTAAACACACTGCCATTTACTCACCTATACAGTTATACACACACCAGCTCACTTACTCATACAAATACTAGCACATTCTTACGCTCTTATACAATCACTGATACAAGCACACACTCATCCATACAGTCACTCTCACAATCACACACTCTTGCTTATAGCTATTTATATACTCCAACACACATATATACTGCCTTTCACATATGTAGTTACTCACACATGTACCACTGGGACATACATTCACTCACAAACACACTCTTACACACACTTACCCACCCATACAGTCTATCACAGATGCACTCTTGAAACCATCCACCCAGTGAATCACCCACTCACACATCTATGCACAGAGTCGCACACACCCCACCCACACAAACACTCAGGCACACATACAGATACTCAGACAACTAATCAATAACTCATATAGACACTCATGTAGCTATTCACAAACCCATGCAGCCACTTACACAGCAATAGACAGACGGATACAGACATTCACCCAGTTTAGTCACTAACCCTTGCATTCAGTAAGATACGTGCGAAGTAATCCAGGGACACAGCGGGGTTCACTTCAGGGGCCTTTATTCACAGGTAATTACAGCATTATGCATTTCGGCACCTACGCCTTCCTCAGATGCTGGTCATTACTGGCTGTCACCTCCTTCCTTCTTTTGAACTTGCTTGGGTACTCCCATTGGTGGGAGATCAGCTGACCCTGCAGTAGTCCCGGCAGATGCAGTCTAGTAGAGACTACTTCCCCCAGCATGCACCAGATAGTGTTGGTAAAACAGGAGGATCAATTTGGCTGGTATGAGCGCTGAAAATACCACGCAAAAGAGGGGGGGCCGTGTAGTGGCAGGTGACGCCAAAATTACAGTGACACAGGCTCCCTCCGGTCCCCAACGTCCAAGCCCCAAGAGGTAGAAACAGAACCGGGCCGTAAAGCGGGAGGAGCTCAACCCGCTTCCCCATGCAATCACGGTCTGTCACTGACAGCGGCCTCTAGCCTGGTCCATTCCTAAGGCGGTCCGGGGAACAATCAATCCCTTGATTACTCTCTCTCCTTGCCAGAAAAGTCCCTGGACGCTTGTTGAACGGGTCCCTGTACCACGTTCCTGGCAGATGCGGAAAATATGCCACATGACCACTGGCTGCGACGTAATCCAGGGACACAGCGGGTTCACTTCGGGGGCCTTTATTCACAGGTAATTACAGCATTATGCATTTCGGCACCTACGCCTTCCTCAGATGCTGGTCATTACTGGCTGTCACCTCCTTCCTTCTTTTGAACTTGCTTGGGTACTCCCATTGGTGGGAGATCAGCTGACCCTGCAGTAGTCCCGGCAGATGCAGTCTAGTAGAGACTACTTCCCCCAGCATGCACCAGTTAGTGTTGGTAAAACAGCAGGATCAATTTGGCTGGTATGAGCGCTGAAAATACCACGCAAAAGAGGGGGGCCGTGTAGCGGCAGGTGACCCCAAAATTACAGTGATACAGGCTCCCTCCGGACCCCAACGTCCAAGCCCCAAGAGGTAAAAACAGAACCGGGCCGTAAAGCGGGAGGAGCTCAACCCGCTTCCCCATGCAATCACGGTCTGTCACTGACAGCGGCCTCTAGCCTGGTCCATTCCTGAGGTGGTCCGGGGAACAATCAATCCCTTGATTACTCTCTCTCCTTGCCAGAAAAGTCCCTGGACGCTTGTTGAACGGGTCCCTGTAGCGCGTTCCTGGCAAACGCGGAAAATATGCCACACGACCACTTGCTGCGAAGTAATCCAGGGACACAGCGGGGTTCACTTCAGGGGCCTTTATTCACAGGTAATTACACCATTATGCATTTCGGCACCTACGCCTTCCTCAGATGCTGGTCATTACTGGCTGTCACCTACTTCCTTCTTTTGAACTTGCTTGGGTACTCCCATTGGTGGGAGATCAGCTGACCCTGCAGTAGTCCCAGCAGATGCAGTCTAGTAGAGACTACTTCCCCCAGCATGCACCAGATAGTGTTGGTAAAACAGCAGGATCAATTTGGCTGGTATGAGCGCTGAAAATACCACGCAAAAGAGGGGGGCCGTGTAGCGGCAGGTGACCCCAAAATTACAGTGACACAGGCTCCCTCCGGTCCCCAACGTCAAAGCCCCAAGAGGTAGAAACAGAACCGGGCCGTAAGCGGGAGGAGCTCAACCCACTTCCCCATGCAATCACGGTCTGTCACTGACAGCGGCCTCTAGCCTGGTCCATTCCTGAGGCGGTCCGGGGAACAATCAATCCCTTGATTACTCTCTCTCCTTGCCAGAAAAGTCCCTGGACGCTTGTTGAACGGGTCCCTCTACCGCGTTCCTGGCAGACGCGGAAAATATGCCACACGACCACTTGCTGCGAAGTAATCCAGGGACACAGCGGGGATCACTTCACGGGCCTTTATTCACAGGTAATTACGGTTGTATGACGTTACAACGCATTCCGTTGCAACGCATGCCTTTACCACGCATGCGTTACAACGGAATGCCTTTCCTACGCATAACCTTTACCACGAATATTCCTTTACCACGCATTCTTTTATAACGATTTTCGTTGTAAATTTATGCATGGTAAGGGCATACTCTTGGTAATGGTTATTCCCCCACCCCTAAACCCTTCTTACATATACCCCTCCCTCCCCTTAACCTTTAAATCGGACCTCTTCTTTTTTTCCTTCTTTTTTTTTCAAATTCCTTACCTCTCCACGTCGTGGCTTCTTCTTCATCTTCCGTGTTGACGTTGAACGTCAGTAAGAGGAAACGGAAGTGTCTTTCCGTTTCCTCTTACGACGCCGATTGCCTCTTCTTCGCTTCTTTTTCTGGTGAGTTTTTTTGGGGGAAACCCCTCCCAAGCCCCCTTTTTTTCACACGTTTTTTTTTTGGGGGGGGGGAGAGACCCCCCCAAACCCTCCTTTTATTTTTTTTGCCTTTAGCACACATGCCTTTACTACGTGTCTCGTAGTAAAGGTATGCGTGGTAAAGGCTTCCGTTGTAACCACGCATGCGTTGTAATGCATGCGTGGTTAAGTTATGCGTGGAAACGGCCTCGTTGTAGTGCCCGTTTCCCGTAATTACAGCATTATGCATTTCGGCACCTACGCCTTCCTCAGATGCTGGTCATTACTGGCTGTCACCTCCTTCCTTCTTTTGAACTTGCTTGGGTACTCCCATTGGTGGGAGATCAGCTGACCCTGCAGTAGTCCCGGCAGATGCAGTCTAGTAGAGACTACTTCCCCCAGCATGCACCAGATAGTGTTGGTAAAACAGCAGGATCAATTTGGCTGGTATGAGCGCTGAAAATACCACGCAAAAGAGGGGGGCCGTGTAGCGGCAGGTGACCCCAAAATTACAGTGACACAGGCTCCCTCCGGTCCCCAACGTCCAAGCCCCAAGAGGTAGAAACAGAACCGGGCCGTAGAGCGGGAGGAGCTCAACCCGCTTCCCCATGCAATCACGGTCTGTCACTGACAGCGGCCTCTAGCCTGGTCCATTCCTGAGGCGGTCCGGGGAACAATCAATCCCTTGATTACTCTCTCTCCTTGCCAGAAAAGTCCCTGGACGCTTGACGCTTGTTGAACGGGTCCCTGTATAATATATATATATATATGCCACATCCACTTTTGAAAAAGAACGCTGCACTCCAGTCTCCGGTAGGAATTCCACAATATTTATTAACGTAGCAAACCACCTACGCGTTTCAACTCTTCAGAGTCTTGCTCACGGTTAGTGAGTCCTATGTCAGTTTCAGCTTTAAATACATATTACCCGTACTGTCTGTTATGAGGTATTCTGGGATTTGTCGTTTTTCTGGTAACATTACAATTTACATAATTACATCTAACTTCATGAGAGGCACACATATGAGTATAGTCTTAGTATAACATTCACATAGTTCCAATTTGTACAGTATTGTTATTTGCACAGATATAATCAATTTGAAAATATAGGCTAAGTGCCATTTTGATACTTATTGATGATTCTTTTGAGCCATGAGTTTAATTTAACTATGGACCCCCTGCCTAATGGCTAAAAGATTGAAAAGCCACTTTTCAATCCAAAAATCAGCTAACTGGCTACAACAACAAAACAAAGGTTTCTTCAGATGCCATAACTGCAAAGTTTTCAGGATCGGTAAAAACATGAGGAACATCAAAGATTCAAGAGGTAAAGAGATCTTGATTGAACAAAAAATAACCTCCAATACGCAATTCTTAGTATATGTTATTGAATGCATATGTGGTTTAAAATATATGGGAAGCACAATCTGCCCATTAAAGAAAAGAATATTGGAACCCATACAGGCAGTCCAACATAAAGACACAAGCTACGCTGTTGCAAAAACATCATGTCCAAGACCATGACAACAATTGGAAGACTTTGAGATATTATGGAGTGGCACATGTTCCCAAAAATGAAAGAGGTGGGGACAGGACATTATAACTTCGAAGACTGAAAAATAAATACATCATAAGATTTCACACCAAGGTGTCTTTTGGCCTTAATGCGGATGAGGAACTGTATGTACATTTGTAGATGACATGAAACTCAGATATTAACACATGTAACAACTGCGTTGAAAATAAGAATTGAATTCAGTGCCTTAAAATCTAGTGTATAAAAAGGTATGCATATCACCAAGAACCATGTCTAATAGATATCAAAGGATAATCCTATACTAATTGGTAATAAAGTAATTGATTAGTCAAACACGGATTGAAGAGGGAACAGAGAATCAGGGACCTGACCGATATATACACAATATAACAAACCAGCACAAAACAACAATAGTAACAAAATCCATGCACGTGACAACTGGTCTACAAGATGAAAAATATCTCAGTAGACAAAGAAAGCATGCAATACTCAAATCAATACTCTATAACCTAATACGAATACCATCAAATAGGTCATAAATCGGTTGAAATAAGGAAGAAACATATATCAACTAAGGAGTAATAAATATATTGTTTGCAATACGGAAAAATAACGATGTAGGTTAGGCACTCAGATAAAAGTGATAAATATAATTATATATATAAATATGAATAGGAATAAGGCACTTACCTATTAGGCAGTGGGTTCATAGTTTAATTAAACTCATGGCTCAAAAGAATCATCAATAAGTATCAAAATGGCACTTAGCCTATAATTTAAAATGTATTATATCTGTGCAAATAACAATACTGCGTACATTGAAATGATGTGAATGTTATACTAAGACTATACTGACTGTTTGACGGGGCTATTGCTCAACAAAAACATTTTACTAAGAAAAGTTTTCAACAATTTGTTTTAAGAGGAAGGTAATGTTTGCCAAACTTCGCAGGCACATCTTTTATGCCAAACATCCCTGGGACTATAGACATTAAATACAGAGGGACTCATTTACAATATTTTGCCATAGGGCAGCACTGCAAGCCTTCCTGCTGCACTGCCCCAGGCACAAGAAAAGGTCAGGAATGTGCCATATCTATCAGATACGGCGCATTCCTGTCCTCTTTCCCTGCATTGGTCCTCAATTGGCTGCCATGCACCAACGCAGGCACTCTTGCTCCATAGTGCATAGTGTCTGCATTGTGGGAATGATTATTTTTGTGCAGGAAGGGACACCTTCCTGCACAAAAACAATCAATGAAGGCGATATCCTCCTCCCTTTGTGTGCTGCTGAATGCACTTGGGAACACCCACCTTAACGTCCATGGCCCGCCTCCCCATCACAGTGTGAGGCAACGCAGTGACTTGTACTGTGTTGCCTCACACCATATTTACAAGGTTATAAAAAGCCATGCAGAGTGGCTTTACGTGGCCTTGAAGATATGGCACTGCCATGTGCATCGCAAGAGCGTCATTAAAAGTGGCATTCCGGCAGTGCAGGGGAGGCCCTGAGGGTCTTATTTATAAGAGCCCTGCGTCACTTTTGCACCACGCAAAGTGGTATATGCATGACGCAGAGCTCTTATAAAGATTTATGAAGCCACTCAAAGTGACCCTGCGTGACTTTGAGAGGCCTCATAAATCATGAGTAAGGCGACGCAGCGAAAATTACTGCCTCCCCTTACTCTACGCCCGGGAGAGATTCCATGGACAGTGCTGTGAGTTTTCCCACGCAAAACTCATGGAATTTGATGCTGCCCCAGATTTACAAAGTGATGTAAACCTGGAGAAGCATCACATTCGTACTCCTCCTGAGGTGAGGCGCAATGAGGAGAAATACATTATTTCTCCTTGTTTTTCCTCTTTCCATGTGTACTGCATTCTGAGGAAAGAGGAAACACCTCATAGTATTGTTTTTGTGCAGGAAGGTGTCCCTTTCTGCACAAAACAATTCTGCCTGCAGCCGAGGCACCCTTGCATCATGGTGCAAGGGTGCCTATGTTGGCACTAGGCTGTCAAAACAGCACCAGCGCAGGGAGAAAGGACAGGAATGCACCATTTTGCTTAAATACGGTGCATTCCCGCCCTTCGCTTTGGCATAGGGCAGCGCAGCAAGGTGCGTTGCTGCGCTGCCCTATGCCAAAATGCCATAAATGAGGACTTGAATTTAATAATATAACCTTTATCAATATTATCTTTGCAGTTTCTCATGTTGTAATTTCAAAACAATAATGCACAAAACATTTCAACTTTAGCGAAATTAATTTTGACCTCTTACACCATGGCTTCTGCTAGACCCAGATGATGGAATAAGGTTTTTTTGAAATTTGATGAACTGTTTTGGAGAAACTTCCAGTAATATCTTGGCCTTGTTACTGGCAGCTAATATTTTCTATTGGTTTTAGACTGTGGGTTTCCAGAATTGTTCCTTTATATTTTCTGCAGGACAAATGCCGTCCAACGTGTATAAACTCATAAATCGCGCTGGAATCCAGTAGAAACCATTGACAATGTTTCCTCTGGGAGACAGAGAATCCTCTGCAGTGTTCTTTGCTCTGCGGTAAGGATGTCGCATTGTAAATAATCCATAGCAAAAAAAAGTCATCAAGCGATTCATCTTTTGTTATTGTCTGATGAAATGAGCTTCCTGATTTTCAGTAGAGACGGAAATATAATGCTGAGAACCAGAACTGGAAGCAGGCTGCTCAAAGAGTTTCTCAGCAGTGAATCGCCGGATTGCCAACTCCTGTAGGAAGAGCCAGGCAGCAGTGCCGCAGAGAGATGAAAGAAATGTGTTTTCTTAAGCACTCTTTCTGCCTCTGAGAAGTGACTAATTAAAGCACCAGAAGCCCTCTTTGTTTACCATGTAAAAAGCTTGATTGGAAAAACAGTCCCACTCCATAAAGATAGTTAAGATCTATTTTTCTAGGAGATTATCATGTTGACGTAGTGTATAAACGGTAAATATGTTTATTGTCCCACTACACATCATCGCCTGCCTCCTTTTTGTTACCAAACGACAGGTTTTCCCCGTTAGGAATAACAAATTCAGTACAAACAATAGCTAAGATTTACCAAAGGTGGGGCAACGCATAAAAATGGTGTTGTACGGTGCGTGTGAAGCATTAAATGGCTATAATGTCTGTATTCATGCACAATCATATGCTGCATAATAGACCTCATGCACACACAAAACCTTAGTGATGTGTCATGGCATGAAATCTAAAAGATTTCCAAAAGTCACAAAACGTTGAAGAAGTCTGCCTGTAGAATGAGTGAAAGCAACTGGGGGAGGGAAGAGCAGTCACAAACAAGTCTAAGGGCCTGATTACGAGTTTGGCAGTCATTGTACTGTCGTCGAAAACGGCGGCAGAATCAACGTCACACCGTTGGCGGTCCTCCCACCCTATTACAATACGTGCGGTTACATAGGCAAAAGGCCGTCACGGTCTCGCTGCCGCCACCAGGAAATGTCTACAGTGGCCGTGGTGGGATAGGCCAATGCTTCTCTCGGAGGGCAGAACTCCAGTGTTATCGCTGGCCCAATTACAATGTGTCTTACCACCGACGTGACTGTGGTGGTCCAACCACCACATTTGAGCTGGCGGAAAGGGAGGGCTACAAGTCTGAAACTCACCTGTTTTCAGCTTCACACGTCTTGTTCCGCCATCGAGCCGATCATACACGTCCTGTTGCTGTTGTTCCTGCTTGATGACATCCAAAACTGACACCGTCGTGGATGCAACCAACGGTAAGCTATACTTGTACCCGTTTCCATCGACTCCTCACCAAATAGATGCCCTGCCATGGACCTGACAAGGGGTTTGGGTCCCGAAGCCAAAAAGATTTTGTGGGCAGCTGTTAAGAATTGTTCTCAATATATGATCCGATTTCAGATCTATGATGCACTCTTTGGCCAGGTCACTGACACTGCATAGGCACACTCTACAAAAGTCCACATGTGTTCACGTCTCATAATCAGGGAAAGTGATGTGTGCATTAAATTGTGTCACACAACAACACCTCCTCATCAATATCATACCTATTAATCTCTTTGACACCCTCACATTTATCACATGCTCGGTCCTGTTGCGATATCAAAGATACATCTGTATGGATGTGTCATGAAACTGAAACACACCCTCTCTGCTAAATCTATGTAATGGACTCTCACACATCACCCACATTAAATGGTAATGTCAGTTAAATGGGAATCCAAATAATCAATGTGAGAAGCATTCAAAGGTCACAATGTAAAGTCTCTCTGCAGAATAGCTATGCCTCTACCAGGGGGAACCCTGAAAGGCTGGGGCTCTGGGCCACAGCCCACTTTGCATGTGCCTCAAAACCTCTATGTGCACAGGATTTGTGGATCGAAGTATATCAGGGACAACCAATAGCACAACCGTGCCATGTGTATGTGGGAAATGTGTACATGCAAGTCATTAAAGCAAAGACAGCAGTACAGCATTGTCCACACATTTAGACAAAGTAGGTGTAAGGTACATACACGTAAATAGACACATGTTCATAAATGTGTCTACAAAGGTATGACAATTTAACACCATCCATGTGTGGATAAACAAATATCTATCTCGCACACATCAAACACATAACCAACCTACATCATAGGGAGAAGTGCATGCTAAATGATGTTGACATTGGCCAAGCCAAGCTGAAATACTTACCATGTGAAATACCACCCAATGCAATGTCAGCGCCAATTGGAATTCATCCCACACATCCATCTATTGAACATTTCCCCTTGTCCTGTGTGACTCCAGCACTGGTTACAAGGTCAGAGCATAATAACCAATGCAACTGGATCATCAATCAGGGTGAAACAAACACAGCTGTAGTCACTGAGCCCAAAGTATCCAATAACATCAAATAGTTAGAAAAGTAATGGTAGGAATAATGTGTATGAAAACAAGCAAAGGTTTGTTTATTTGTCAAAAATAAACACATAGATGAAAGCAAAGGCCAATGGCCAGTCCATTAACACAATGGGTGGCCCAGCTCACTGCTGTGCCACTAAACTTGCCTTTCATAACACTGCCAAGGGAACCTCCCTAGGAAGGAGCATCTAGTGAGCAGTCCAGGTACCTCAATGATGTCACTTTTATTAGGGGTGGGGTCGGTATTCGGAGGGGTGGGTTTTGTTTTGGGAGGGGTGGTCCTGACTTTGGGAGGGGTGTCTGGTTTTTGGAGGGGATTTGGTCTTTTTAGGGGTACGGCTGAGTTTAGTGGTGGGGGATCAGGCTTCTCATGGGTGGATTGAGATGTGGAAGGGATGGGTTGGAGTGTGGAAGAGGTTCTTTTGGCTTTGAATGGGAGTTAGCTTTGACAGTGGTAAGGGCAGGGGCAAATAACACACTTTCATGGGGAAAATGGGGCGGAATGTTTGGGACAGAGTATGGGGCTGGGAGGTAGAGGGGGAAGTGGAACTGTCAGGTGTGGGTGGGTGTGTTGTTGGTGCATGCATCTGTGTGTCTGATGTACCTTGTTTGTGTTTTGTATGTGTCTGTTGTGTGGGTGAGTGTGGGTGTTTGTTTTTTGGTGGTGTGTGATGTGGACGTGCTGGGTTTGCTGAGGTGGTAGATGGGTCTGTGAGTGCGGGTGTGGTGTCTGGGGTAATGCTGGGGGTGGTGGATGGGTCTGTGGGTGCGGGTGTGGTATCTGGTGAAATGTTGGGTGTTGGGGATGGGTCTGTGGGTGCGGCATCTGGGGGTATGTTGGGAGGTGGTGGTGAGGGGGTGAGTGTCATGTGAGTGGTTGCTTGCTGTGTGTTTTCTTGTGTTTCTGTTTGCATGTGCTGCTTGGGGCTGTTGAAGTGTATGCATGCGTATGTGTGAGTGTGCTTGGGACAGGCATGAGAATAGGGAATTTGGATGGGGAAGAGGTAGGAGGTAGGGTGGAAGTTTGGGATGGGTGGAAGGTTGCCGTGAGTGAGGAGGCCAGAGCCTGAAAAGATCTCGGTAGGCCAGACATAGCACTGTGGATGCTCTCAAGGTAGGTCACCATTTGTTGCAGATGGCTGCCTTGCCCCAGGATGGCATTCAAAAGTACTATCTGACCCACAGAGATGTTTCTCAGAAGGTCAATAGCCTCCTCACGTACGGCAATGGGGGTAACAGGGGCAGTAGCTGATTTGCCTAGAGTGAAGGAGACGGCTCCCCTCTTGGGGGAGTGGAGCCGGCCAACTGGGTGGGTGGAGATTGAAGGGGGGGTGGACAAGGATGGTGTGGGTACAGGTCCTGTGTGTTCTGACACCACTAGGGAGTGTCCACTGAAGGTTGACTCTGAAGATGATGACGTTGAGTCTGTATCCTCCGTGGCATTCCACTCACCCTCTGGGCCACTGGCTCCCTCTGTGTCTAACGTGTCATGAGTCATGACCGGAGCAACTGTGGCCAGCTGCTTCCACAATGATGTTGGTCCTGTCTCCTCCGCTTGCCTGGGATGATGCTGAAATGACAGTTAAAATAGGTTTATTGCATGCGCCAGAACACACTTGACCAATGGCTTTGATCACAGAACATTAATAAATGGTACAGAAGACTCCAGCTACAAAGTCCACTATAGTGGCTTCAACATTAGCATGAGCACGAGCATGCATGCTACATGACCTGTAAACATTTGCTCACAGTGAAGTTATAACCACAGACAGTTCCAATTGCGTAGGTGAAGTTGTCTGATCTCCATCCTCATGTATCTAGTAGGATATTTGATTACCTTGTATAGTTTGGGCCTTGTAGTATACCTTAATAACTTGATGTCATTAAATCGGATGGCAATGACAAATTAATTCCTACAGATTCCACACAAGGCCCTGCTATCAGCAGATGGTCATATACCTAATACCACATCATGATGAAATGATGGTCAACTAGCACAGCTATTTTGCAGCAATATGTACAGTAGCAGGAAGAAGGTGGCATGGAAATGCTAATTTCACACTCTTGACACTTCCTAATAGAAGCTTCCTCATATGTCCACTGTCAGAAAAGTCTCATGAAAGCTGTACTTAAGTAGCTGCGTGATGGCACGTATCACATGTAGCACAGAAAAGTAGACTGGAGACAATCTGGCCTAAATATCTGTGAGATTTGTCAACAAATATCCACAGCATAATGAATCAGCTAGGTCTAGGAACATCCCCAGTCCAGATTGGTACTGGTGAGAACATCATTCTTACATTGCATAACTAAAAGTCAATAGACCATTGAAGTTTGTTGAGGCTCAGGAAATCTCCATTGCATGAAGATGTGGTTTAACCTGTATCCTAATGGGAAGGCACATCACAGTACATTTGTATCTCGCAAACACAAATTCCATTGTATTAGTGTAGACACTCACATATGATCCCTACATTTCTGCATGCCACTCCCTGATGCATGTTACCAGTCAGTGAATGAATCTTGACAAATCAACATGTGCAATTCACATAACTGAATACTCCCACATCAATGGCATGGACATTCCCATTATGAGAAATTACTTTAAGTCTACCTATCATGTCCTTCATTGCTTCATCAATTGGACCTGACTAATGACATTGAGTAATGGCTTAGAGTATGTGTGACCCAGCCACCAATGTCTACACACTCCTGTCTGTGGTAACACATGAACTGTATACCCATCACCAATAACTACTTTCAAATACAGATTGGCCTACACACACATTTGTGATGGAATCAGACATCAACCTATGAAGACACGTAGATCATGTATGAAACAGTAGTGCAGATGATGCTACAACAGGGAAAGGCACACATGCCAACATGTAGGCACTAATAATGATGGCACCAGTGATGTTTGCTATCTCATGTTACTGTACATTCCCCACTTACCAAGGGGAAGTATTGCTCAGTGACTGCATCCAAAGTACACTGTATGCTATGTCACATGTAAGAGGGCCACCAACACATGAGACACAGTAGTGAGAGAGCATCACTCCTGACACACTGAAGACAAGTGGCCTGTTTGGTACAATTGTCACCCACAACATAAAGCAACATGAGATGATTCATCACTTTACTCAGCCATGTGTCTGCTCAAGACAGTAAATTGGTAGTGAAGTGGACTCTGCTGAGTTCCTGGTCAGAAAGACAACAGGCAAAGCACATCAGAATTCAGCTACTACCAGACCTACACAACTAATAACTCTTCTGGCGCGTCGCACATGGGCCACCCCCAATATTGATGGGGAAATCCCTGCCTGTAACACACAAAGTTGGCAATGGAACATGCATGATTCTGGCCAGGACTCACCCCCTTGTAACTGCTGTTGGGCCCTCAACTGCCCATCAAGCTCCGGGTAGGCCACCACCAGTATGAGGGACATTAGGGGGGTCAGGCACACGCCCCATCCACATTGGGAGGACATCCCCAGCTGGACCTCCGTAATTTTCCGGGTCCAGCACCTCAGGTCCTCCCACCTTTTCCTGCCATGAACGGTGTGCTGGTGATAGACCCCCAGGGACTGCACCTTCTGGGCAATGGCTTTCCAAATGGCTTCTTTCTGATGAGTGCTGACCTGTATGGATGCAATAGATGAATAAACAGATTAAAACTGCAAGTTTTAGGATATCTGTTTCATTGACACACATTTTGTATACACCTAGCACACGCATTAATCAATAGCACACTTCATGTGTAATTCTCACATCCTAAGCACTACAGATATATGAACACACACTTTTGTAGTCATCTGCTGACTATCCTCAACCCTGGTCATGACCTACACTGACTAAGTCAGACCACTAATATCAAGTAGCCCAAGGCCATCCTACATGTACTGTGATGTGAGCTACAATGAAACACAACACACCATTGCAACCTTCTGAAGGATAAACTACTTGTGCATGACTATACAGACACCTGAACAGCCAGGCCCACTGACTTGATGCATATGGTCCATACAGGCTGATACCACAGTATAGACTACATCCTAAGACTCAGGTCAGAATGAAAGGGCTGGCATGATGGTTAGTGAGACCTTCTTCTCTGGGGATGTGTGGACATGTCGACTACTTAATGGGATATCATACTATGTCTGATTGTGTTTGTGTGGTATGCACTGCCATCATAGAACACACCTTTTGCCACATGTGGCATTGTTAGAGGGATGACATTCAACATACCATTGTATGTCTTGTTTGACTGGTTGAATGTAATAAAGTTGGTGGTTCACATATCAAAATCACTTCAGAAGTAACCAACTATCTGCACCTTAAATGTGTCACATGTGCAATAGGCCTGTACAGTGCAAGCATGACTCATGGAAAAGTAACAACAGACATGTGGGCATAAGGGGCCTGTCATTAGTAAATATCACTCATTGACAATGTGGGTCAATGTAAAGAAGTATCAGGTCCAGGGGTTACCTCAGTCACCATTCCAAATATAGTCCAGGTAAAAGCAATCAGGGCTATTATTGGTTCAGAAAACTCATTTTGGAAACATCCAAGGATCAGCATGTCTACAGGGAAATTACTCTGTGCATCAGTTGTATTGCCACAGTAACTCTGCCCCAGCTTGGACCATGCCCCAGACTGGGCACAACTCATTGCCAGGCCTTGCACTCTGCAGGCCGAGCACACTGATCCCACATGGACATCACATTTCCACCACTTCAATACATAAAAGTACATCTTGTGGCCATCCAATATGTGACCTCAAGGTTGTGTGGCACTCTGAAGGGGTCTATGAGGTATAGCTAGCTCCCAGACAACAGTTTGGCGAGGCCTGATGTAGGCTGATTGATATGTGGGACTGTACACACAGCTAACATCATTTTCAACTACTTCTTACAGTATACATACGCAGCTCATGCTGTAGAGCCTATACATTTCTTTGCACATTTTCCAAGATCTGATTAGCAAATATATCGTAGGTTCCATGAAATGTATACATGCATAGATATGTGCATGCAATACAAGTAGGATATAGGGCTTATCACACATCACGCATCACAATGGTGATGTTAAGTTCACAAAGTAGAGTGCTCCACAAGCCATTACATGATTGTCCTATGTAGGAACCACAACATGTTACAACAGTAATCTGAATTCACTCCGGGACTCAGAGGCACATTGTAGCCTGTGGGAATTAAAATGATGGAGTTGAACAGAGTAAAATATTTATGTGAGATGGTTACCTGTTCCTCTGGTGAGCCATAGAGATGGCCATATAGGGGAAAGACCTTTTCAACCAGTTTCTCCAGCTCCTCTGGAGTGAAGGCAGGGGCCCCCTCACCTGCTTGGCCTGGCATGATTGCTCCCAGAGGTGGCAAACAGCAGCTAAAGTCGAGGAGGTGTTGGTAGCGGCCGTGTCAGAAGGCAAGTGAGTTATTTTTCAAACCACGGCGTACATGTATGCCCGGTACGTGGTCATCGGTGTAGACGCACATAGCCATTGGGCCACAACTGTCACAATCACCAAAGTTAGCCTGTGGTTGTGTCCGCCATGGGTGGTACCACCCGCCACGGGGTCAACTTCCGCCGGTGGGGGTATGATCCGAATTTCCTATATTCAAGGTCAGGCATCTACCATTTTAGTGTTGGAACTGCAGTACTGGTGACTATTAAGTGTGTCACCACCACTACAAATGTGTTGTAGCATGCTTGCAGATGTATTATTCCACTGCTCTGTAATTTCCTTTATACAAACATCAGTCTAGTGCATTACTGAGCATAAACGCTATATTACCATGGTGCACTGTACACTGACTGTGACGGTATTTTGAGGGAACAATTCAAACTTAAGAATATTAGAGTGCTCATGATATATTTTTGGAAGTATAATGTGCACATTTCTGTTACTGACACATGTGAAGCCCACAATGGGGATTATAGGTGGATGCTGAACAGTAGATCATTATGATGTGAATTATGTGTAATGCTTTCTGTAGCAGTTATGTTTTGTCACACTACATTTGGCTTACTCTTCATATATGTTACTCTGGACACTGTGACCAATGTCTAAAATTGTTGTCACTCCACACATAGGTGCCCTGGGAGAGGGAGGAGATGACAGCCTCCAGTGTACCGCCCATTTCCAGACCTTCAGATCATGGAGAAAGGGATGTCATCAAGAAGCTTCATTTGAATAGACAAACAATACAGGATGTATGTAATCAGTTCCCTAACACACTAATCCCACATGTATCCCACCTATTGTGAGACTTATGGCAGTATTTTATTTTCTGGTCACTGGTTCCTTGCAATACACTGTGGCTATATCTGGTGATATGTCACAACCAATGTTCAGTGGTGTGCTGCAAGAAGTGCTTTCAGCAATTATGAGATACATCAACAGCAACATCCAGTTCCCCTGATGTGAGAATTTAGCCAATTTGAAGGTTGACTTCTATGGATTTGGTTGCATCCTACATGTGGTTGGAGCCATTGATGGCACCCTGTTAGAAATGGGGGTCTCTAGTTGGCAGAGGTAGGTACCTTTGTCCAAGTAGGTTCCCTTCTTCCTAGTCAGGGTAAGGGGGGATACACTTCTAAAATAAACCCTGCTGACCCCCTTGGTAGCTTGGCACGAGCAGACAGGCTTATCTCAGAGGCAGTGTGTAAAGCATTTGCGAACACATACAGCAAAACAGTGAAAACACTACAAATGGACACCACACCAGTTTAGAAAAATAAGTAAACTTTATCTAAACCAACAAGACCAAAAACGACAAAAATCCAACATACAATACTCTTAAAAATAGTTACTGTGCAAAATAACCTTTAAATTGAAGGAAAAAGGTAAAAATACAGTTCCTCCGACTCGGTAGCTCAGTCCGGGGCTACCGCGATACTGAATACGACAGAGTCTAACAATTCCAGCCAACCGCGTCGATACGGATTAGCTGAAGCGCCAACAGACTCGGAGACAGTACCTTTTGTTGTTGCGGCAGACACGATGGTACGAGCCGGTCCGGGGCAACCGTTGCTGTTGCGTTGTGAGATGGAAGCATTGCAGTATGCATTGCAGTATGCGGTGTCCTCACGGCTCGGTGCAGGCAGCGGCTCGTTCACGGAGTGGGTGAGACCAAGGCTTGCATTGCAGGGTGAGGCGGTGCTCGATGCGGCGACGGAGCCGGTCGATGTTCGAGTTGGGCAGCGATGGAGTCGATGACGTCAGGGCAGCATGTAGCGAAACGTTGCGGAGTGCGATGCCCCCAGGACGCGGTGCCAGAAGCGGCTCGTTGACAGAGTAGGTGAGACCAGGGTTGCGTTGCGAAACGAGGCGGTGCTCTCTACGATGCTTTCAGGACACGGAATCCTGCGACAGACTCGATGACTGAGTCGGTTACCCTTTTCTTCTCCAGGCAACTGAAACCAGCGGTTCCAGAGATGGTGCCCAGAAGTTTGGTGAGGTCTTTGATGTTCCTGAGACCTTGTGAACAGGGGGCAAGCTCAGTTCAAGCCCTTGGAGATCTTCCTCAAGCAGGGGACACAGCAAAGACTTTTCTCCTTTCCTTGGCAGCAAGTAGCCACTGCAGGCCAACCCCAGAGAGCAAACAGCACAGGAGCAGTATTCCTACTCAGCTTCTCCGGCTCTTATCCTTGCAAAGGTTCCTCTTGATTCCCAGAAGTGATCTAAAGTTCTGGGGTCTGGGCCCCAATATTTATACTACAAAATCCTTTCTTCTCTGGTGGCAGAAAAGCCCTGTGCTCAGTCCAAACCGGTTCTGTCCTCTCTGGTGCAGCCTCCTGGCAGGAGGTGGAGACAGTATTGTCCTTGGCAGACCAGGCCCAGTCAGGTGAAAGAAAATCTCCTCCCCCTACTCTAAATGCAGCCCAGGTCTATTCAGCCCAGCCCTGACTCATTAGGCTCTCTGGAGCCACTGCTCCTCCCCAGCCCCTGTCACCCAAAAGCCAGGCATGCAATACACAAACCTAGCAGAGGCACACTGGATGGCTAAGCAAGAAAATACCTAATTTCTAAAAGTGGTATTTTCAAACACAGAATGTAAAAATCACCGTTACTAAAAGATGCATTTTAACATTCTGATACCAGGCATATCAAACTTTATTTTCCTACGTTGTTCCCAGGGGTAGTCATGTTGCAATAGTGAAAAACAAAATTGGCAGTAATTCACTATCAGGACATGCCACACATACCAGGGCATGGCCTACCTTTCATATACTCTGCACCCTGCCCACAGCGGTACCTTGGGCCTACCTTAGGGGTGACTGACATGTAAGAAATGGGAAGGTTAGGGCCTGGCAACTGGGTGCACTTGCCAAGTCGACATGGCAGTACTAGACTGAACACAGGCTCTGCAATGGCAGGCCAGAGTTACATTTACAGGCTGCTTGTGTGGGTGGCACAATCAGTGCTGCAAGCCTAATAGCAGCATTTGATTTATAGGCCCTGGGCACACACAGTGCACTGTACTAGGGAGTGACTAGTAAATGAAATAGCCAATCATGGAAACACCAATCCATAACAGCAATTTACAGGGAGAGCATATGCACTTTAGCACTGATCAGCAGTGGTAAAGTGCCCAGAGTCATAAAACCAACAAAAACAGGTCAGAAACAGGAGGCCAAAAAAGCAGAAATTCTGGGGCTAAACCCGCTGAAAAAGCCAGGTCTAACACACCCATATTGCCTTAGTGCAACCGCAAGCCAGGGAAAAAGTTTACCGTATCAGGAAGCACTTCCATTCCATTGATGTGCAAGTTGTCTGCTTACTGGATTTGTACATCACAAATGCCTGTGCCCGGTTCCCAGGATCAGCCCATGATTCCTTAATACTGCGGACCAGCACAATACCCCAACTGATGTCACAATTACTACCGGAGAAGGTCTGGCTTGGTAAGTTTGATCTGTCCTAACTTTGTGTGGGTGATGGCAGGTAGTATGATCAGAAAGTGTTTAACTTATTGTTGCAACTATGTCTGTCTTCCATCTAGGAGACTCAGCGTATCTCAACCATCCATTGTTGTTGGAACCTCTGAGGAATCCAACTATGCTAGGGGAAGTCCGCTTCAATGAGGCCCATTGAAGAAAACGGCGACCAGTCGAGTGGGCTTTTGGGCTCCTGAAGGCCTGATTCAGATGTCTGGACAAGACTGGGGGAGCCCTCCTCTACCCACCCGGGAAGGTGTGTCAAATCACCGTGGCCTGCTGCATGCTCCACAACATCGCCCTTCAACAGAACATCCCTTATATTGCAGAGGATGGAGACCATGAAGTGCCACCGGGTGAGGATCCTGAAATGCCAAATGATGATGATAGTGGTGAAGAAGAAGGAGCTGACTTGCGACAAGATCTCATCGACAACTTTGCATGAGTGTATGTTTTGAGATGTCATGACTTTGACTATTAAAGCAACTCTTGTGATGATGTGAGGAGTATGTTTAGGGAAAATTTTAGGATGCTAAAGCTCTGGCAAATTCTGCTGAAAGGTGTTTGTGGAGGAAGGTTTTGACACATGCTCATTTTGTTAGTGTTACTTTGTTTTGCTTAGAGGTTTGTCATGGACTTTGTTCTCCAGACGTTGACTATGTGAATTGTGTCATATGTATGGTTTTGTAGCGAATCCATTTGTTTTGGTCTGTTTCTTCACAATGGCATCTTCATTTGGACATTTCAGAGTTGTGACAGTAGCAGGTATATGATGCTATTTGCACATACGAAGTTTACATGAATTATTCCTGGGAATGTCTATCACAGACTTTGGTTGTACAAACTCTGTACTAAGACAGCTTGCACAGTGATAGGATTGAAGTTAACAGGAATCCATTGGACTTGTTCCTTGCCATGTGCTGGTTCTAATGCAATATGTGTGCGCTGACCCACGCACACAAGGCTCTACACAACCAAGGACCCGCCTACATTAATCACAACCTGAACTTCCACCAAGAATCCATAAGACTACGCTCCTTCTCCCTTTCACTTGCCCATACTCCCAGCATCTACCAAAGCTGAAGTGGAGGACTCTCCTTCTCCCACATTTCAGCAAAGACCTGGAACAGCCTCCCCACGTACCTCCAGACCATCACCTCACTTCCAGAATTCCGAATGGCCCTCAAGACTTGGCTTTTCAAATAAGCCTCCGGGGCCTGCATGTGCCTGGATACCCTATCGGGTGATTGGCCATGCTCTATAAATCCTGATAGATTGAGCATGTGTTCCAGCAAAATGTTGTTGTGGGCCCAAATCATGCTAGTCTCTCTTCACATTGGCTAAATCCTCATTGTGTCTAAACTGTATGTAGCTGTTGATGTGTCTCCTCATTGTAGGCCGAAGTGTTTGTGGCATATCACTGACTTTGTTTGTGGCATTCCACCAGATGCAGCATCACTGGATTGGAATGCCACAAGTGAAGCAGGAAAGGGGTCTTGTCCTCCCCCATTATGAGGGGTTCCTGGGTTGGATTTCAAAGGTGGCATTGCCTTTGAAGCTTCCCGCCCGGGAAGGCCATCCTGTCCTGGAGGAGGTGTGAAACACCGCCACCCAGAGGAGGTATTATTTATGTCCTCTGAGAGCGCTGTCTCTCACCCCATGAGGTTAGAACACGTCTAGTGGTGGCAGGCTGGTGAAAACCAGCCAGAGACCTCACTAGTGTTTGGTTAAGTTTCACAGGACCCTCTAAAAGGGTCTCCTGTGTGAAATTATTATTACATCCAACACTGGCATCAGTGAGGATATATTAAGACAAGATGTTTGGTACCAAACATCTTAGAAATCAGTGAAGTCATCATGGAGCTAAGAAACTCGCGTTGACAAGTATCCAGCCCATGTACTCTTTATGGCTTCCCTGTTTCACTTATAACATCACAGAATGGACTGGACATTGTAGAGGCATATCTGCTCATGCTGATATGCCCACACATAGCATGTAGTGCACCCTGCCTTAGGGCTAAAGGCCTGCAGTAGGGGTGGCTTACCTATATCTTATGCAATGTATGGTTGACATGGCACACAGGGCTGTGTTCCATGTCAACTCTATGGATGTTCCTGCACCAAGACACGCAGGATGAAATGGTAGGGTACAATGCCTTGGTGAGGGGGCCCTGGGATGGCACAACCAGTCCTACATCCCAGAGGGCACTCTTCTGTACCCATGCCCTAGGTACCAGGGGTACCACTTACTAAAGGACTTACAGGGGTAGGTAAAGTTATGCCAATCATGGTACAGTATTTTAGGAAAGAGATCTGCCACTCAGGACCTGGTTAGCAGGGACCTAGAGCACTACAGTTCGAAATCACATCAGGCAACAAGTGGGGGCTAACCATGCAAAAAGAGGCACTTTCCAACAATAACTGTTGCCAAAATGCAGTTGGGCTGGGCCATACATTTACATATTGACACATATCTTGGGTCCTGGGATGATGACTTAATAGTAATACATTTACAGACAGTATTCCAACATGTGGCATGTAATGGAGATTGATACATGTGATCTTATATGCAACAATACACATTGACACTGACAATCAAACATCTCTGATACTTTGAGTATTGCATGTTAGGAAAGTGGATAGACAATACAATAGCAAAAGCTGAGATGAGAGCATACAGGACACTGAAGTGTTATGACAGTTAGTGAGGTGTAACTTACCAGACTCCACTCACCCTGCTATTTCTGTAAAAACCTCAGAATGCAGGATGGCCAAGAACTTCTCCTCCTAAGGAAATGGTTGTAATGGGGCACTGGGAGGACCATCGCCAGTCTTCTGGGCATCCACGTCTTGCTTGGAGGCCATGGAATGCACCTTACCCCTCAGGTCATTCCACCTCTTCCTTATTCACTCCTTTGTGCGCAGGGTGGTACACTCTGTCGACTATTCTGTCCCACATTTCCCTTTTTGTACTGAGAGGAGTATGTTGGACTTGAGCTCCAAACAAATATGGCTCTACTCTTATGATTTCATTCACCATGATTGACAACTCAGCATCTGAAAAACGTGGATTTGCTGACGTAACATAACTCTAAATTAAATGAGTGCCAATGACTAAAAAAATACACCAAGGGATGTTAGAAAAAAATGCAACAAAAGTGTGTGGAGAGTGTTAAATAGAATAGGGAAAAAATGGCTGCCTTATCTCACCAAAAAGGTGTGGTCTCTGCCTTCCTGTGCTGCAGTGGAGAGGCAAAGGATCATGTTCTGGGATGGGGTGTATTTTATAGTGTGATTTGCAGGTGTGTCAACTTGACCAATGGATATTAGCTGTGTTGTTTTTGTATCCATCCAATGGGCACTGTACTGGGGCTTTGCTGAGAGTGTACCTTGATGGCCAACCGCCGTCAAGGAACCGGTGCAAGGGGACCACCAGTACAGCTGTATTTTTGTAATCGGTTTGGCGGGAAGATGCGGGCCTGATGGAGTATGCATCGCCAACATTTAGTCCGCCGCGGCCAAGGAGGGACACACTCCATCGGCGCAGTCGACGGTTCAGGTTGCATGCATCATAATACAGCAGGTGGAAGACCGCTTGCTCAAGTGTCTTCTTAGGACTGCCGCTGTGGTGGTACAGCAGTGAGACTGCCAAGCTTGCAATCGGCCCTTAAGTCTGAGAGTCAGGAACTAGGAGATAGTTGAAATAAGCTCCTCTCACATGTAGATGAATAACAACCAAACAGCTTAGCTCTCTTTTACCTCAGCTCCAACTGACTGAAATATAACCTTTAGACAGGGGAACCTTGACAGAATTCTTAGGCGAGAAAATTCTAGAAGATGCTGAGCCAATACAGCACACTATGGACATTCTAACAAACATCCTTCCTTACATCAGACCCAAGATAAAATTGGAAAACGTCTACTCATACTCCAAGTGTGCTGTTTTATAACTTGACTAAATTCTTACCCTCTCTGGCATTCTGAAAAAATCTGAAAACTTTGACAGCCTATGTCTGGGTTTCTTATGCAAGCCATATCTGCCAATCATATCTTTTAAACCCTGAAATGGGTCACACCTTTTTTTCCTGTATTTCGACCAGTCTCTCCATTGTCCGTCTTCTTTCCAGAAGAAGCAGTTCACCACTTGCTAGCTATACTGGCGCATTGTTTGGCCTGAGTCACCTGCCTGTCAGAGAAACATCAGAGATATAGATGTTATACCATAAGTGGTATCATGATACATCCATATTGTTTCTTTGATAACTTTCTTTCAGGTACATGCATCATATCCAACTTTAAACATTCTTTTATCATTGATTTGATTATAATAATCCATTTGGTATAGGAAAATACCATCAATCAAATGTGGGACTGGCCCATTAAACCTGGGAGCCTATGCTATGAAATAATAGAAAGAACGATGATTCCTTCGGGAAATACCCTTATTCAAACCTGCAGGGTAATGGAGTTCAATCTTTGCCACTGGATTCAAGCTAGCCTTGTTGATGAGGGGCGTTACCCCGAAACCGGTCCCAGGATGCTTGCTTCCGGTCTAGGGAAGACATGCTTGGCAGTTCGGGCTGGACTATTCCCATGAGTCACAGGGTCAAGACTGATTTGCATATAGCTGTGTCTGAACTGGGGTGGCGAAGTGTGCTAAATAATGATGATGATTTAACCCAGATCTGTGACTGGGGGTGAGTGTTTAAAAAGTTTCAGCACTCTGTCCATCATCTCCTTTTGTTTGCTTTGTTCGCCCTAAGTTGGCAGGGTATGCCCAGACGTGGGTCCCTTGCTCACTTTGCCACTGGATTCAAGCTAGCCTGTCTGATGAGGGGTGTTACCCCGAAACCGGTCCCAGGATGCTTGTTTCCAGTCTAGGGAAGACATGGCTTGGCAGTTTGGGCTGGACTGTTCCCATGAGGCACAGGGTCAAGACTGATTTGCCTATAGCTGTGTCTGAACTGGGGTGGCAAAGTGAGCTAAAGAACGATGATGGATTCAACCCAGATCTGTGACAGGGGGTGAGTGTTTGAAATGTTTCAGCACTCCGTCCATCGTCTCCTTGTGTTTGCTTTGTTCGCCCTAAGTTAGCAGGGTATGCCCAGACGTGGGCCGCTTGCTCACTTTGCCACTGGATTCAAGCTAGCCTGGCTGATGAGGGGTGTTACCCCGAAACCAGTCCCAGGATGCTTGTTTCTGGTCTTGGGAAGACATGGCTTGGCAGTTCGGGCTGGACTGTTGCCATGAGGCACAGGGTCAAGACTGATTTGCATATAGCTGTGTCTGAACTGGGGTGGCGAAGTGAGCTAAAGAATGATGATGGATTCAACCCAGATCTGTGACTGGGGGTGAGTGTTTGAAAAGTTTCAGCACTCCGTCCATCATCTCCTTGTGTTTGCTTTGTTTGCCCTAAGTTAGCAGGGTATGCCCAGACGTGGGCCGCTTGCTCACTTTGCCACTGGATTCAAGCTAGCCTGGCTGATGAGGGGTGTTACCCGAAACCAGTCCCAGGATGCTTGTTTGTGGTCTTGGGAAGACATGGCTTGGCAGTTCGGGCTGGACTGTTGCCATGAGGCACAGGGTCAAGACTGATTTGCATATAGCTGTGTCTGAACTGGGGTGGCGAAGTGAGCTAAAGAATGATGATGGATTCAACCCAGATCTGTGACTGGGGGTGAGTGTTTGAAAAGTTTCAGCACTCCGTCCATCATCTCCTTGTGTTTGCTTTAATTGAGTTATATTGAAATTATTTATTGTAATAAATAATTACTATTCAATGGACATTTTTAGAAAATATAGAGGACACTTAAATTAGATTATAGATATATTGCCATTATTTAAATCACACATTCGCGGCCTCATTTATGAAGGCCTTGCGCCGCTGTTGCGTCACTTTTCACTGGCACTGCGTGGCGTAATCAATGCACCACACTGTACCCTATTTCCAACGTGACGCATCTAGGCAGATGCGTCACTTTGTAAAGGCCTGGCTACATTATACATGTGTCAAGTATAAAGTATGCAGGGTGTGCGTTCCCCGTAAAAAAGCCTCGTATAAGTGGCGCAGTGAAATCTTTGAGACTTCGCTGCGCCACTCCTATGACTTGACTGCATCACAATCCGTACGGCTGCTTCAAGCAGGCATAAGGAGTGACACAGAGCTTTTCACATGGGACTCGCCCATGTGTAATGACACATTGCTGGAGTTGTGTCAGTTATCCGACACACTCCAGGAATGCGTCATTATTCCGCCACCAGATACATCAGGATTCCTGACGTATCTGTTTAATCCTTGCGCCTTGGAGCTCCATAGTGTAAATACGCCGCATCCATGGTGCCGCAAGGATGACGCTATGAAAAGTGTTGCATCGCTGTTTTTGCCCAGTGGTGCGCCACTTTTCATAAACGAGGCCCTAAATGTTTTGTTAACCAATGGAATATGAGAAAGGCAATCAGCAGCTACATTCCTGAGAACCAGCAGATATTCCATTTTGTACTTACACCCTTTCAAAGCTAGAAGCCGTGGGGAAATGCCCGATGTGTTCTGATCAGATTTCTTGCACATAAAAGCTAAAACTAAAGCTTTTTGGTCCTCCACACCACAAGGGGAAAACCCCAGGTGAAAAAAGTGATTCATGGTCCACAAACATTACAATAACTTGCTCTCTACTGCTGAATAATTATTCTCTGAACCTTTCAAAGCACAACAATCACACACATTGAACCTTTTCTTTCTCAACACCTGGACTAAATTCACAGCCAAAACTTTAGTGCTGGTGATGGTGCTTTTTCTCTAATGTAAATTTAAAGTGCTTCCGTGGTATTCGCCTAATTGATTTTGTTGCTCCTAAACTGGATCTGCCCAACAATCAGATTCGATATTCAATAATAATTAAGAAATTAAAGTAAAACACGTTAGGCTTCACAATGAAGACTAAGAATAAAACGCACACGGAACACACAGAACTAAGTACAGTTATGGTTAATTTCCTTAGAGCTCTGTAGCACAATTTTGCACTGAGAGTGAACTGTTTCAAGGCCTCACCAATTGTGACCCTGGTGAGATTCTCATTAGAACGTTTCCATGTATATTATATAGTAATATTTGTACGAACTAATTAGGTGCCTAGAGGGCATCAGGAGTGGGAGCTGCATTATGTAATCTAGAGGTTAGTGATAAATAATGCGATTTCTTTAACCTGATTGGTTCAATTCGTGTTTAATGTAAATGTGTTCATGAATGCTGTTTATTGTATTTTGCATTATAAAGAAGCCCTTTCATAAAGGTGTTGGACTAACTCTCCTTCGACGTGTAGGAGGCGACTGCATGTCGGTCTGACCTCTGATTTATAACTTCGATTTATTTCTTTAAACCGAACCATTCCCTTTTCTTTTTTTAGGTAAAGCAGACTTCTCAGCAGACTGCCTCAATTTACCAAAGATTTATCAAATGCTTATCATGGGAGGGGAAGATAGAGTTTCTAATATTTTTGACATCTTGTCAGCACACCTCAGAGTGGGACTACATCCTAAGTCAATATACTTAACTTCCTTTGTGACACCATTGTGAACATTTTGATTTTGTAGAATGCCATTCAGGTTGATTCTGCTACTCAATCAATCAATCAATCAATCAATCAATCAATCAGGTGTTTGTATAGCGGTGTTACATGTTTGAGTGTGCCTCTGTAAGCATTGTATTTCACATTTTGGCAGTGCATTGTGGTACTTGTGGTTCAGGTTTCAGTGTAATGCTTTATGTATGAAGGTTGTGAGCGCTTTGGTTCTGTGGCTTTGATTTGTGGGATAATAGGGACTATCGTTATTGTGTTTTTGATGCTTCTGTGTTATTTTTTAATTGTGGGGTTCGCGGGGTCCAAATCGTGTTTGAGCTATACAATGAAATCTTAGGTGTTCATTCATGTTTATTGAATGTTCTTTTGCAATTAAAGTGTTATTTACGTGAAATTAAAAATGTGATGCTTTCTGTCTCATTTTTTACATGGTGTCCAAGCTGTGTCCAGGAGGGCTTTGTGTCAATTGTGAACTTTTGAGGGTTCATTTGTTTCTCTTGATTGCATTTATTGCTATGCATGCGCTAATTGCTAAGGTTTAAGGTTTAGTTATCGGATTTCAATGAAAATCACAGATCCTGAGATATAAACTTGCTATTGGTATGGTGTTCAGACAGAATATTGGAAACAGAAATATTGTGGGACAAAATATTGTGTCAAGAATATCGAGGACAAAAATTATCATGAAGGTAAATTTCTATAGGTTAGCAAAGTTTTACTATATATAACTGTACATATATGTACCTTGACGATATATATATCTTCAAGCTACGTAGGTGTGGAATTAAGAATAGTAAATCTATTACCTACGCTTTGGGTCCATATTTTGCAAATGTACTGATTGTATAATCACATCTTGCCCCTCCATGAGGTGTTGGCTCTCTGGCCCTTGATTCTCTACAGTTACTGTGCAGGACCCCACTGTCCCTTCTCAACTTCTTGAGACCAAACAACGTGCTCTTGATCTAAATTTAACTCATCTGTTGGTCACCCTGCTAGACTCTATCTCTAATTAAGATGTCAGTTTCAGTGGACAAATGACAGAAGGCATATGTGGCAACGTGAAAGACAGAGACACTAAAGCGAACCTGAAGCGCTCAAAACAGCCTCCGCCTATCCCGGAATCACCGGTTAAAGGTAGCCCAGACTCCGCCTCTACCTTGGAGGCCATCCTGCTTAAGCTCAATACCGTGCATGATATAGCTCAAAGCACAAAAACCAACACTGATCTCCTTCAGGTTGAAGTGGTGGGGATTCGCAAGGACTGCAAAGAATTGTCAATACGCGTGTCTAATGCCAAAACAAGAATAAGCACGGTGGAAGACTACACAAATAGCCAAGCTAAACACATTCAGAGCCTGGAACGTTCTCTTTCATCCCTAAGGAGAGACCTTACATAGCAGGAAGATCCTAATCGGAGAAGTAACGTCCACATCTTTTGGGTGCCAGAAGGGATTAAAAATTCTACCACATCGGTTGCCGATTTCTTGATATCTTGGATTTCAGAAGCCCTCCAATTGTTCTTTAACAAAGATTTCGAGATCGAACGGTCTCACAGGGTCCCATCCTTTAAGCCCAAAAACATGACGTCCCCACGACCCTTGATCTTTAAACCCCTGCGTTACCAGCATACAGATCAAATCTTAGCTCACATGAGAAAGGTTAGGATGATACAGAGAGAAGGTCACAACATTTCTATCTCTCAAGAGTATGCCAGAGATACTGTAATTCGCCGGGAGGGGTTCCTTAACCTCCGCAAGAGACTTATTGAAATGGGAATCCCGTATTCCTTCTCCGGCCCCTCTAAATTCCGGATAACTTTCAAAGGTCATCCACAAATCTTTCATGAGCCTGCTGACCTCTCAGCCTTACTGGACAATCACTCTGAATCTTGGATGGACTCAGACTCTCTACCTGATATCTCACCTCCTTAACACTGCTGCTGTCCTGTGGGATCAGGCCCAATCTTCACTACTCCATGATGGATCATATCCTTTAACCATTATCTGGCTAATCACTCTCTCCCTGTTTCGTTTGCCTTCCCATGCTTTTGCTGGATGTTAATCTATACATCATAGTTTAATCACAAGTTGTGTGCATAAACTCCATTTCTTGTGGGTATAGCCATGTATTGGGTATTCTCAGTTTCTGATTCCGTCTCAAGATGGTTGGTGCCCATCTGATTTATACTTCTGTTCATATCTCACATTGTGTCTATATTATTCTGCATGGCTGCCAGTCATGTTCACTTACCTGCTGGAATCTCCTCGTCCTACATGAATACCTGAACATGTGGTGTTTGGACGCATAATTTCTCACCTTGAATTGAATATGTTTGGGACATGTCTCTGCTTGATTCACACCTTCTGTAATGTTGGAGTATGACTAGGCGACATAATATTTTATTTTATTTTTATTTTATTTGAAAAGTTTTATAAAGCGCAAACAAGACCCTTACGGGTATCAGAGCGCTGTACAGATGTGGTGAGAGCACGAATAAAACCAAGCACAATGTTACAAAAGGTGTAGTTGCGTCCACATAGCGACAAGCAAAGTGGGAAACAATTAAGGCCAGGGGTTGGAGAGATAGCCCGCCCGAACATTATCAGAATTGCCCTAGAGCAAGATACCCATTTAACAGACAAGCATACAATAAATCGAAACAAAGGTGTAAAATAAGGGTCACATTTGTAGAGAGAGCATGAGAACAAGATGATGATGTCAGTGTTCACTCAAGAATAGCCATTTGACCTGTTTCTTGAAAGATGCCCTGGAAGGATTTGATCTGATCTCAGGAGGTAGAGCGTTCCATATTCTTGGAGCAAAACCGGTGAAGGTCCGATTGTAAGATCTTTTCTTTTTGAATTTGAAAGGTTTCAAAAGTAGGGTGGACGTACTTCTTAAGATCCGACAAGAGCCCGATAGTTCAAGCTTGTTTGCCAAGTATACCGGGGTGTTGTAATCTAAGGCTTTATGCGTCAAGCAAGCTATCTTGAAACGTATCCTAGCTTCGATAGATAGTCAATTTAGTTGCAAAAGGTTGGGGGAAATGTGGTCATGTTTTCTAGAGCCAGTGATGAGCCTGGCCGATGCGTTTAGAGTAGCTCTGAGCGGGGCCAAGCTAGCTTTGGGAAGCCCAGCAAGGGTCACCAAACCATATTCCAAACGAGAGATAACAAGGTATTGTACAGCAGGCCTGATGTCTTCGGGAGGCAGGAAAGGCTTGATTTTCCTAAGGATGTTGAGTTGAAAGTTGGCTCCCCTGATAGTTGCACTGATGTGTGCTTGCATATTAAGGTATTTGCCAAGGTGATGCATAACGATTTAGCAGAGTCAACCACATGATGGGTGCAGTTAAGAGCAGTGAGTTGATTAAGCCAGACAAGGGTAGGTTCAGAGTGGTTGGGTGGAGTAATCAGAAGGAATTCAGTTTTGAGAGTATTTAACAGAAGATGGTTCTGGGCTAACCATTGTTGAGTTTGTGAGAGAGCATCATTTAGCGTTTTTATGTCTTCTTGAGAGGAGATCTTCAAGTACAGTTGCGCTGTCATCCGCATACATGTGGTACTGAATGTTAGAGTGGTTCAGAATGACGGTAAGTGGTTCCATAAAAAGGTTGAAGAGAGTGGGGGAGAGTGCGGATCCTTGCGGAACTCAAATCGTAACAGGGGTACTGGTTGCAAGGGTGTGGTTAACTTTGATCCTTTGTGAGCGGTTATGTAAGAAAGAGGCAAATCAATTTAGGACCGGGCCCAAGAGACCCATCCTATGTTGAAGAAGAGCAATTAAGTTTTCATGTTTGATGGGATCGAATGCTGAGGACAGGTTAAGAAGGATCAGGAGACAAGGGACATTTTGATCAAGGGATCTTAAGGCGTCATCCACAATGTGCATTAGTGCTGTTTCAGTACTGTGCCCTGCTCTGAAACCCGACTGATAGAGGGCAAGGAGTTGAAATTTCTCGATGTGGTTGCATAACTGTGAATGGACGCATTTCTCAAGCAATTTAGCTAGAGTCATGATGCTGGTGATAGGTCGGAAGTTGTTAGGATCAGATAAATCAGAATTGGGCTTCTTAGGGATGGGAGTAACTTGTCCCGTCTTGAGGCTATCAGGGATCCTTCCCTGTAAGAGAGATTCATGAATGATCCCGGACCACAGAGGGAGAATGGCCGAATTGAGATCTTTAAAAAACTTAGCAGGAAGTGGATCACTGTAATGGTTGGAAGGTTTAAGGGACGCCATGTTGTGGAGCAGCTCCGTGACATCTGGAAGGAGAAAGGAATTCCAGGCGTCGTTGTTTTTGAGAGAACAACCAATGGGTAAGGACACTGCCGAGGGTTCTTCCCACTCAGCTGATGATGCAGTGAGGTTCAGAGGTTGCAAAATGGGAGTGTCAGGAAGCAGCTCCAGTTCAATTTTCTTAGTTTTTTCAGCGAAATGTACTGTGAAGTCCTCCCCACTAGGAAGCAGGGAGAAGGGAGTCGAGATAGAGTTGGAAGAGTGGTTAGCTTGTTGCTTGATGAGTTCAAAGAGCTTTTTGGGTCTATTCTTAGCGCCATCCAGCTGAGCCCTGAGGTGGTCTGTTTTAGCAATGCGGATGTGTTTGTTGTAAGTACTTCTCACCTTCCTTAGCTGAAAGAGGCTTGAGGAGGAGGGTGTATTTCTCCAACGTCTCTCTGCGTGTCTAAGATTACGCCGCTCATCATTTAGGGCATCATTAAACCAAGGTTTGGATTGTTTGACTGGAATCCTTTTGAGTTGCTTCGGAGCAATAGTATCAAAAATGTTAGCCATAGTGTTAATGTAGTGATCAGAAAGATCGTCAAAGTTGGTCGTGTTCGGAGGGGGCTGAAGCCTATTTTTGGTGATGGATGTTAGAGCATTGATGTTGATGTCTCTCAAATTGCGAGACAGTTGTTTAGCTTTAATAGGTTGTCCCTGTCTGCACGATACCTTTTCCAATATGTGGAAGGAAATTTGATGATGATCTGACCAGTCACAGGATAGGATGTCACCCAGCTGTAAGCAATTGTCTTTGGCAATGATAAGGTCGAGAGTGGCGCCTTTGTTGTGGGTAGGTCCCTTACAGACCTGTGAGAAGTTGAGATCGGAGAGGAAAACCTTAAAGGAGCAGACTAAAGGATCATTTGTGTCATTCCAGTGGAGGTTAAAGTCTCCAAGGAAAATATGGCTGGGTTGGTCCGAGCTAGAGCTAATGACCTCCATGATTTGTTCTACGAAGATCAGATTATCACCAGGAGGATGGTAAATCGAGTGAAGCACACAGGCAATCTTGCCCTTATTCCAAATTTCGATGACTAGTTGCTCAAAAGAAGATATCAAAGCACTTTGCAATTGCTTAATAGTGAGGCTGGTGCGATGAATGCATGTAACGCCCCCCCCCCCGTTTTAGCAAGTCAATCGCGTCTGATAATGGCATAATCAGGAGGGATTAAAATGTTGAGTACAGGTGAGGAGGCATCATTGAGCCAGGTTTCAGTGAGAATCAGAAGGTCCAAGTCTTGCGAAATGATGAGCTCCGAGGTATCTGCTGCATGTTTCACCGCTGATCTGCAGTTGAGTAGCATCGATTTGATGTGATGGTTGGTAGTGATCACTTCATGATGAGAGGTAGTTATTTGAAGTAGGTTTTTCTTGTTAACCGATCTAAGGTTGACACTAGGTTCCCTGTCAGGGTCCGAGGTAATAGTAGAGATGTTGATAGAAGAGACAGGGGAGGAGAGAATCCTATAGTCGCTGTACGAGAATAAGAGAGCGAGAGTGTCCTCTTCCGACAGCTGAGGCTGGAATCTATGGGGCCTTGAATGGTGGTTAGGGAGAGGCCTAGACCTCCAGCTAGAGCTAACAGGTGAGTGGATAGAGGCTTGATTGTCACCAGCGTAGAACATTTTCCGTGGCTTGAGGTGATTGGTCCACTGGGAGGGGTTTGTATTCCAGTGCTTCTCCATCTTCATGGAGAACTGTAAAAGGGTCTGCATGATCTCTTTAACAGCAAGTAGATCCTGCTTGAGGTCAGCAATCTTCTCCTCAAGGCAAGGGTGGAAAGTGTACTCCTCAGCAGACCCCGAATGGGAAAATGGGTCTGACCCCACTGTGGGAGGGTTATTAGAGGGTAGAGTATGTTCCGAACCACAGTTACAGGTAAAGATAGAATCCCGCTTGCTAAGGATCTCGAGCTCCCTCCAGGAAGAAGGATTAGCCTGGCGGGGCTTTAGATTAGGTGCACAGGGGAGCTGAGTAGTTCCAGGATTGGGAGTAGTGAAGGGCAAGGTGGATTTAATAGAAGAGATGGGTGATGCATAGTAGGAAGAGGAGGGAGTGTGTGGGTTACGAAGCGACGGATTGGAGACAGCAACTAGGTCCAAGGCCCTCGAGTTGGAAACATCTGTTCCTAGGGGTAGAATAGCAGGGTTATCATGGATGTTAGTGCTGGTGTAGTGCCCAAACCCACTGTTGTTGGAGATCACGGAGTGAGCAGTGGGAGACGAGGGTGACATGAGATTTATGTATAACATATACTGTCTAATACAGATTACATGATCTCCCGGATGTGGTATGCCTGGTGTTGCTCCCCCTACATTACTGATATTATAGTGTTTATTTTTATTTCATGAGCTGTTTTCATTCTACAGGTCCTGCTCGTGTTTTCTTCCTAGGTATCTTGGCCTGTGGCGTACTCTCAGTAACTGACCCACAAGACTGTTCTTACATACGGGTGTGTGTATACAGGCCAAGATACGTGTTTTACATGTCCTACATGTCTTACATGTCATGATACATGTCTTATACTCAATACAGCTCTCTCTACTCACACTTATACTTTCATAAGTGAGATCTTGATATTACAAACGTCATCTTAGAAGACTCTGCCTGGTCATGCTCACCTTTGCAGGACACTCAAATTGTTTTTGGAATATGTTTTGCTATTAAGCATACGATGTTAGGCATATGATACTAAACATATGCTGCCTAGACCTGAAACATGCAGTCTCTTAGTCTTCATTGTGTAGTTTGTTACACCATGCTTACAGTGGGATATCACTGTACTAAAGTTTGGAAACAGTGTTCCTAATGGTCCTCTTTGTTCCGCTGTCCACCTTTTATTCCCTGGTGGAGTCCTCTGTCCTGGTTGTAGCAGCACTTGCTGTTGCCCGATCACATTTGTTTTCCCATGCAATATGTCTCTTACAGGCATCCCCTAGTGGGAAGGGGCCCTACCATTTTTCTGGGTAAGCCTGGAAAACATGTGAGCCCCATAGTTGCTCTTTATTCCCTGATCCCTCCTTCCCTTCATACTCCTCCTATGGGATATCTGCTTCATCACACTTGTTCCTACTACACTCTAAGGCTCACACTGAGCCCTATATACCGAAGGGTCCACTCTTTACTCAGTACTTGCCCAAATGTCTGGAATGAAAGTAGTTTTCCTGAATGCCAAGGGTTTGAATCACCCTGTTAAGAGAGCCAAGATCTTAAACTATTGCAAGGCTCTATCTGGTGACTTAATTCTCCTTCAAGAAACCAAGATATGCTTCAAAGAAGCCCTTCTAATGAGGCAAGAATGTGTTTTGGATGTGAAGTGTTCCCAAGCGAGCAGAAAGAAAAATGAGGTCATCACCCTTATTTCTAAGAAGCAAGGTTATCCATAATTACAGCTGAACATGACACTAGTGGGAGAATAGCTACTTACATGACTAACTAATAGGGTCGATGAACTATATGTTATGAAGATATATGCCCCTAATGCGGATGATCCTATCTAGACTGGAGACAGATGTCTAAGAAGGTTAGGAGTTCTGTTGCTTCTGCACCACCTGTCAAGCTAGTGGCAAGACACGTGTGCAAGCTAAGACTTCCTTAATTTCCCTGCCTGTGACACTTTTTGAGAGGATGGAGATTGACCCTGTTGACATCCTGGATCCTCCAACTACTTCGGGGAATAGGTTCATTTTAGTGGTGGTGGACCATGCAGCAAGATACCCTGAAACAACTCCTCTGAGGACAGTGACTGCATTCTCAGTGGCCAGAGTCCTTCTTGGTGTTTTCACCAGAGTAGGGTTCCCCAAAGAGGTAATATCTGACAGGGGCACAATCTTCATGTTGGCACACTTGAAGGCTATGTGGGAGGAGAGTGGGGCGACTTACAAGTTCACCACCCCTTATCATCTCTAAACAAATGGTCTTCTGGATAGATTCAACAAGATGTTAAAAGACATGATTATGCAGTTGCCTGAGAAACTCCATAGAAAGTGGGATGTCCTACGCCCATGCCTTTCTTTTGCCTACAGGGAGGCAGCACAAAAGGAAGTGGGCTTCAGCCCATTTGAGCTTTTATGTGGGCACTGTTATACCTGTCATCCTTAGGGGGGTTTCCCCAAAACATTATACCTGCTTACCTCCTCTATTGTTGTTTATATTTGTTGGCCTTAGGACTCTGAGCACTTTACCACTGCTGACTGTTGCTAAAGTGCATGTGCTTCTCCCCTAAACATGGTAACACTGGTGTATACACAATTGGCATAATTAATTTACTTGTAAGTCCCTTGCAAAGTGGTATACCATATACCCAGGGCCTGTAAATTAAATGCTACTAATGAACCTGCAGCACTAATTGTGCCACCCACACTCATAGCCTTTCAAACCTGTCTCAGGCCTGCCCCTGCACGGCCTGTGTGTGCAGTTTATTAGCACTTCGACTTGGCATTTAAAATCCTTTGCGCCTCAAATTCCCCTTTTATTACACATAAGTCAACCTTAAGGTAGGCCCTATGTAGCCCATAGGGCAGGGTGCTGTGTAAGTAGAAGGTAGGACATGTACTTTTAAGTTTTGCATATCCTAGTAGTGACAAACACCCCAAAAATGTTTTCACTGCAGTGAGGCCTACTCCTCTAATAGGTTAACATTGGGAATTCCTGAATACACATGTAAGTTGTAATTCCTGATTAAAAAGGAGCAGCTTTATCATGTTTATATCTTTGGAATGGTAATGATAAATCCTATTTACTGGTAAAGTTGGATTTAACATTACTATTTTAGAAATGCCACTTTTAGAAAGTGTAACAATAATGAAACCAGGGCACTTGTCTCGCGCTCCTCACTGTTGCACTGCGAAAAATGGGATTGATCCCCATATATAACCAATTCATCCCGGTACTCTTCAAATAATCCATTGATACTTTTAAATAATGCTGTTCCTTATTATTTAACTTTTCCTTATTCAACTCGATTCATCACTACGGAGACAGTGAGATTCCATCTGCACATTTTATTATACTTTTCATCCACCAGCTGTATGCCTATTCCGGCTTTGTACAACGGCTCGTTTATTACAGATGCATCAATGATGGAGTAAACACAGCGTTTGCAGACCCAATGCATTTCGAGCCTTCAAGGCTCTTCGTCAGGGTTTCTATGACAAAATGGAAAGAACAACATAACTGACCAATACATAAAAACAAAATAACGACCCATTGCTGAAAAAACAGTAAAAACACTGTGTAAGTAAATTAAAACGTCTCAACCCATAACCCTCCCGTATCTTCCCTGTGACTCAAAACAACCTCCTGTACTACATCTCATGCCCCAATTGTCTCCCCACTACACACGAACACCCATGAGTACTTACCACTCATATCCTTCAAACTACACAACGTCCCCACTCCAAAAACCTCCCATATGTACAACCCACTTTACTAGAACTTTCACCCTTCTTCATGCGCTCACTATCACCCTCACTTTTTAAACCCATTACATCCTAAAATCCAATTTTTCGCAGTGCAACAGTGAGGAGCGCGAGACAAGTGCCCTGGTTTCATTATTGTTACAATTACTGTGGTAGAGGCGATCCACGGTTCACTGTTTGCACGCACACTCAATTGGAGACTTTCAAGAATGGTTTCAATTTAAGGAAAGGAGTGCACTCTCACACTCGTTAGTTTGACTTTTAGAAAGTGGGCATTTCTCTGCTCTTACTGCTC
The DNA here is from genome assembly GCA_963921515.1 of Calotriton arnoldi. Taxonomy (NCBI): domain Eukaryota; kingdom Metazoa; phylum Chordata; class Amphibia; order Caudata; family Salamandridae; genus Calotriton; species Calotriton arnoldi. The sequence continues at coordinate 729,362 of CAWUFW010008597.1, read as the reverse complement.
TGTGTGCCTGCAGCCTGCCTCCAATACACATCTGGGGTGGGTGACAGCTTTGCTTTGTGTATGCCCTCTAAACAGCCACAAACACAGAAAGGTTAGGTGTGTCTGAGCACTCATCTGCTTTCTGATGGCTCTTCCTGGGCAGGAAGGGAGAGAGGAGCTGATACTTGCACCTCAATAGGTAGTGTCCTATACCCACATAAAGGGCTGATTACCCCCACCTTAAATTCTGGAGCCAGGGCTGGGAAGAAATGAGCTCTGTTCACTTCAAATACCCTTCTTTGAAGTCACCCCCCCTTCAAAGGCACAACAGGGTATAAGTACTGGGTCTTTGACCCCACCAACTCAGACACTTGTGCTGCATCAAGGACTGACATTCTGCTGGATTGCTGACCCGGAAGGCCTGTTTTTTTCTTATGCTGCACTGCTGCCTGCTGTTCTCTGACACTGCTAAGGAGAGCTGATCTTCAAGGGCTTGTTGGCTTGCCACCTGTTGCTTGAGACTCAGGGCTATCAAATTCTCTACCCCTGCTTCTTTGCCTGGTTCACTGGAAGTGGACCCAGATATGTGCACCAGAGAAATTGACGCATCTCCAGTCTGCATGTGGCAGAACCGGTGCATCGACCCTGTTGCGGGAGTAGAATTATCGCATTGCACTTGAAACCTCTGATCACCCCAGGAACAACAGCTTCGGAACCAGCCATTGCCACCACGGTGTGGAGAAGATCGACACATCGCTCCTCCAATGTGGACTAACCCAATGCATCAACTTTGGAATCACCGCACTCAAAATCAGCGCTTTGCTCAATAGATCCGACACATTGCCACCACTGCTTGAAGAAAATCGATGCATCACCTCAACAGCAGGCTCGACATCAACGCTGTGCTCGTCTGCACCCCGTATCTCGCTGTTGTGACCAAGAATCAAGGTACTTTGTTCACCGGGTCTGAATGAGTCCTGTAACCGACCGGCGCCCCATCGTGTGTGGCCTGAACTTTGACTTTGCCCCAACCAGTGCGACTAGATAACCCACATAGGCACTTATTGCTTCTAAGCGCTCAAAACACTTTTATTCTATAAAAATTCGTATGTCAACTACTATTTATTAGATTTTTGTCATTTTGATCTTGATTTATTTATTAAATTATTGTCCATTTTACTAAACCAGTGTGAAGTCTTTTTGTGGTGTTTTCATTGTGTTACTGTGTGTGTGTTGCACAAGCACTTTACACATTGCCTCTTTATATAAGCCTGACTGCTCTGTGCCAAGCTACCAGAGGGTGAGCACAGGTTACATTTTAGTGTGTATCTAGCTTACCCTAATTAGAGGGGTGGTCCCTACTTGGACAGTGTGCATACCTTTGTCAACTAGAGATCCCATTTCTAATAGGCACCCAGGTATAGGTCCTTTATGTCTAGTTCGAGAGGGGTGGGAGAACTCTCTCAAGGAACCCAAACATAACATAGTAGACTATGCGGTAGGCCTGTGCTCCCACATGGCAGAGTACATGAAGAAGGGTAACCAGAACCTAGAGGCCAGCCAGGAGGTTGTTAAGCACTGGTATGACCAAATATCTTCCATAGTTAAAAAACAGCTGTGTCAAAATGTGTTGGTGCTGGAGCCTGTGGCTCCCTGGGTCCTCCAGGACAAGTAGACTGAGCCCTAGGCCATGCTAGAAAACAATGGAGAGGTCACCTACCTGTTAGGCCTGTGCGCTCCCAGACAGCCCCACAGGGTGATCCATGTCCACCGATTGAAACCACAATTTGACAGGGCTCTGTGCCAGCCCTTCGGTAATGCAGATGAAAGAGAAAAACCACAAACTGTTGAGATGCCCACCTCTCTAAAGGAAATTGACTTTACAGTGGAACACAGACCTGGGAATGAGCATGCCAATGGAGATTGCCTTTCCAAGTGCTTCCATTTAGATGATGAGAACTACCAAGGGAATGATTAGATTGCTCCTCACTTTTCATCTGGAGAGGGGCCATGTAAATTCACCCCCATTTTTTGGGACTGTTGCTGTTGGTTTTTAGACCCTGTACACTGCGACTCTGCTAAACATGCCCCAGTGCATGTGCTCTGACCCATAAAAACTTGTTAAATCGGTTGAAACCCCTGAATGCCACATTAAACTTACCTGTGAGTTGTTAATGTATGGTACTCAGTGTTCCCAGGGCATAGAACTCAAATGTCTGAATTGCAGCACCTATTATAGCACCACTGAAGTGACAATACGAAACATGACTTTGGGCCAGTCCCTGCAACCTGAGGGTCCAGCTTTATAACTGCAAATTCGACATGGCAAAATAAACCTTTTGACAGGCCTAAACCTTCCTTTTTAGTATTTTTGGAACTTATAAGTCACCCCTAAGGAAAGCCATAAATGCCCATAGAGCAGGGTGCATGGTATTGAAAAAGCAAATACCTAGGTTTTACATTTCCTGGCAGTGAAAACTTTTCAAAGTCATTTTTCTCTGTGGAAAGGCTGGCTCTCCCATAGAAACACAATGGATTACAATATAACACCTTATAATGCACAGCTTTGGTTTGGGAGTAGTGATTCAAGGATTCAAACTAATAGTAATTTAAAATCCAATCTAATGGTCAAGACGGATTTCAAATTACAGTTTTGAATATGCTACTTTTGTAAAGTTGCAAGTAACAAACAAGGGTTTGGCCCTTAATCAGTAAGGCCGGACCAATATACAAGTAAGAAACCTCAACAATTGCCAGTACTGATGCTCATTCATTCAACCTTACAGATCAAACAGACCCAATCAATCTGATCTACAGCAGCTTTTTTATTTTGTTCATTTTGAGATCATTTCCATCTTATTTTGTGAAAAGAGATTCTCTTTGTTTTAATTTTTTTTAAACATATACAAATGTACAAAAATTGAACATACACTGAAGACACAACAACATCAAATTTTATATGACACAGAGGTGTTGTCATCAACCAGATCATATCACATTACAAACATAAACAATACATATTTCAGAGGCCTAGACCAAATGGTGTTCCTAATCTGCTCACTGCTTATTCATAACAGTTGAAGACCACAGTTTTTTTTGGTGAGCAGGAATGGTGTCCTATTTACATGAGCTCCTATTTGGTCCACAGGATAAACTAGTCGACGCGTTTCGAACCCATTGAGATTAGTTATCGGGTTCTCCTCAGGACACAGAACAAAAAGAGCTAAAAACAAACAAACAAACAAAAAAATTAATGTGGGTTCGAACCATAGAAATCACATTCAAAACATCAGCCACTCACACTCCGTTCAGCCCAAATCAGTTACCTCAGTCTCTTTTAGGCAAATATCAATCTCCTTTCTCACCATCCGGTGACACATGCCATCAAAGGCAACACTGTAAAAGAGTAACCCAAAGGAAACTGTTTAAAACTGTCATATTATGTCGAGAAAAAGAAAAAAAACAAAGTGTTGAATGTTACCTAAGTGTTTTCTTACTTTTATATTTGAATGGTGACCTCCAGGTATCACCTTATCTTGTGCCAAATTCACCACTTTGCTTCTGTTGGAAAAGCCAAACAAGACCAAACGGTCAAACCAGACTTAATGTCCATTAAGCTGTGTTAAACCCATGACTAGAAGACTAAGGGGTATATTCACAAGAACGTGTGATAACTACCGCAAAAGTAGCGTAACGCAACTTCCAATAACGCAGCCTATCACGGGAAAATAACCCTGTGTCAACGTGGAATTCACAACAAGGCGGTACCATGCGATAGTCACCAGATAACGCATCAAATGACACCGTGAAAATCAATGCCACGCCGAAAAAATGCGAAACGCGAGAAATCATGTGATGAGGCCAATCGCGGTACAGAAATCAGCGAACACCGGCCACAGGCCTGTAAATCCCATGCGTCCGGCGGGAAAAAGCACCATAAAAGAACGGGAAAAAAAAGCACAAAAACAATCCAAACTGCGTAGCAACATGGATGCACCCGGAACAAGTGCAGAGGACAAGCCGAACATCACAAGCCCTACGGAGGACCATCCAGGAACCCCGCTGTCGGGGAAGGGCAAGGACAAGAGGAAGAGGAAGACCGGGTACAGTCTGCAGGAAGACCAGATCATCGTCACGGGGTAACCGAACACCATCAACAACTGTTCGGCACCTCCACTGCGGCACTGGCAACCCAAACCCAAATATGGCAGGCCATCCTCACCAACGTCAATGCAGTCGGAGTGTCCAGGAGGTCACTGGAGGAGGTCAAGAGGCACTGGCATGATCTGAAAAGGAAGACCAAACATAAGCTCGACGCCAACAGGGAGGCAGCAACGGCGACTGGAGGTGGGAGTCCTGAGACACAGGAGGAGCTGGATGAGCTGGAGCAAATGGTGGCCACAGTCAGCAGTGAGGAGACGGTGGCAGGATTGGGGGGTCTGGACACAGCACGATACGACCTGACCCAACAGCAACAGGGTGAGTAACGACCAGGGACGGGGGGAACGGGGGGAGATGGGCACAATGGCACACATGCACAATTACGCGCAGCACACAGCACACCCACAATGACCTTGGAACATGTCCCTGAATGCCTTGGCACACTGCAGCACACATAGAAACGCAAAGTAGGCCCCCATCCACAATGTGCACAGAGTACCCCCCTATCACCAATATCACAACCTACCCTTGCACATGTGCTGAATCCAGCAAACCAGCAGCTCCGTGACCCACACTGACTATGCAAGTAACACTGCATGTTGGATAGCATGGCAGCTGCCGAAAACAAATGACATGGCCCACCAAGCGACATGGAGGTAGCCAAGTGCGGATCACATCCTCAAAGGAGCAGGTCACACTCCGACGTGTCCACGTGCAACCACAACCCATGCCTTACAATACACGCAGCAGACCAACAATGCACCAGGCCACAAAAACAGTCCGCGAGCACACATGACCCAAGTCAAAAGCAAATCAGGCCCCAAAAAGCACACAATTCAAAGGCACCCCGCCTCAAAGGGAGAAGGCTACATGAAATCAGAGCTCCAGGGGCAACTCCCCCACAATGCAGCAGACACACATAGCAATCACAGAACATCAGCAATGAAGGCAATGTGGTACAAAGTGCAACACCAGCGCCACAGGACAGAGCTCACAACAGGTTCCGCTCGTGCGTAGTAACTGTCCACCCACATCTGGCATTGCCTGACACTGTGTGATGATAATGTACGGGTACTACCACACATCTGTCATGTAGTCGAAAAACACACTGATTGCCATCAAATAGCCAGCTCTCCCCAAACAGTCACAATGTACATTGGCATGCAGTCTGAATGTAAACATCTGCAAATCATCACCAACATGTGAAACTCTGTTAACCTGCATCTCCCCTTTACATTGCAGAGGGACAAACAACACCCCCTGCAGAGCACACCACACATCCCACCATTGATGATGAAGAGGACAACCTGCACATATGTCAAGACACCCTCCAACGGATGTTGGACAGCCTCTGCACCTCACCCCCAGGAGCAGGCCAGGCCAGCTGCCCCGAGGTGACCCCATCACCTCCACAGACCACACAGCAGGAAACACACACCACCAGGGCTGTCTCCCAGGACCCCCGACCAATACATGGAATTCCAACATCGTGTGTTGGGTTGCCAGGTGGAGTTGGCTCATCAGCTGCGGGTGGGTTTCGAGCTCGTGGCAGCCAAACTCGATGCCATACGTGGGTGTCTGAGTCCCATCAGGGACCACGTACAGTCCCTATCGGACACCCCCTGTACGCACCATGCTCCGCCACAGACCTTGGCTAACCTCGCTGGTGCCATGAGTCTAACACAAGCACTGTCTGGTCAGACAGGCACCAGCACAGAGTTGGCACAGATGCGGAGGGCAATGGACACCATGGAGCAGATGCAGGCCAGAAGTATGTCTGCCACTGCTGGACACCAGCGAGTAGTGGCTGGGAACAGCAACGCCCTGCAGTACTCCAACTTGCCATTGCTGCTACTGAGCCCTTCCCAGATGACTGCAGCGGGAACATCGACACACACAGCTCCGAACCCTGATGTATCCCTGGCACACTGTGATTCTGACCCATCACCTACGCAGTCTGATGTGTCAGGGGCACACAGCCATGCAGCCATCACCACGCCACACACACGGGACACACCGGACACAGAACCCGTATCAGGGGAGTGAGAAGGGGATGGGAACTACTGTTTGAGGAAGGAGGCAGTAGCATCCATCACCGCCATATGACCTGTCCCTGCCTGGTCATGACCTATGCATCATGCCCTGGGAAATACCTCCTACTGACCTCCGGAACACCCTGGGACATTCACCCGGACCCCGACACGGACTGCCATAGCTTCACCGCTGGACAATCACACAGCAATCCTGCTTCGGACTGCACTCTCCCTCTTCCCAATCACTGTGCAATCCCCAAAGGACTCTGGTTGGGCCACCACTGGGCTTCCATGTGTTGTGGGCTTGGATGGGCAGGTACAGCTCCAGCTCCGTCAATCACCTGAATGTGAATAAAACATTCTGAATCACACAGATGTGTCATCACTATGTTCACTCACGTATGGAAGTATGGCTGGATGTGGGGACGAAGATTGCACATGAAGGTACACCCTGGTAACTGACATCTATGTGCATGTCTATCCCTGAGACACATGGCCAATTGGATGACTGTGAAGGTGAGTACTAGCTGTGACCCCAGTGCACATCAACAGCAATCTCACAACACCCCAACTTAGGCACACGTCCATGTGTTGAATAGGGCAGTGTGTAGGAGTGACCAAACCGGTGGCAGGCCAGGAGTGGTATCCCACACCACGTGTGACAGCAGAACTTCACATCGCATACCGACTTACACACATCTGGGTGGACACATTCTGTTGTGATGTATGACATTGCTCCACATGGGCAGAGGTTGGACACCATACACACATAGCTGGAGTCATGTAAGTGCACATGTCGTCCAGCACCTATCCAAAAACAATGTCTGGCTCACAGAGGCGGAGCTTGCCAAAGGGACACACCCCCATTGCACATGCGTCAGTCAGTTCCTCCCTGTGTTGGGACGAGGCTCATTGTGGCACACGAGTGGACAATCTAAACAACACACCTCACAGTTAGACAACAGTGGAGTGGCATAGGCTTTATTGGCATGTGCGTGTCAGTACGGACAAGGCAACGGCCACAACAGGCAGGGACATGCTTAAGACACTTACACGCAGCATGGGTACATGTTGAGGGGCAGATAATGTTGGGGCTGAAATGGACAACATTCATCACGGATGGCAACGCTCACAGCCCACCTTGCCTTGCTGGACGACTCATGTGTTGTTTGGCGTCTGCACAGTGCCCCGTGTGAGGGGCACGACTCACTGCACGTGGGGTCTGCATGGTGCTCTGCCTCCTGGGTGCGCCGATTGTCTGCTCTGCCGACAGTGATCAGGTGTGAGGGTCCGACAGGTTCACATGTCGTGCTACATTGCCATGTGTGTGCGCTCCCCCAGCAGTGTGTCCGAATTGGCAACGTTGCCGGACGACGCTGTGTTGCTCGGACCATGGACCTGCGTCGCCTTGCACAGGTGTGTGTGCACACGCATTATTCCACGCACATGCATCCAGAGCCCGACCGAAGGCAGACTTGTCCTCTGTTTTGGTGGGATATGTGAGCAATCCCCACTGTGCAACAAGTTGTTGGGCCATGTGCTGTGGGTGGCAATTGGATGTGGCTGCAGGAACGTAGTGACTCGTCCATGAATGCCTGTGCAGCTTCATGTGCAATGTGTTCCAATAGTACGTCGTTGTCGTGTTCAAGGAACACCAGGGTGAGGCAATCCATTAGGTGGCCCGGGCAGGTGTGCTCAGCCCACGCTGTCTCACCGATCCGCAACACAGCCCAATAGGGGAGCGCCTCGATGTGGTCACTGCACACGAGAAATTGTTCCGGGTGTGGGATGGGGTCCTGGGGTGGTGGCGGTGGGTGTTGTGGCCCTCTTGGGTGTCCGGGCCGCATGATGAGTTGCTCCATGGCATCTGTTGCCCTTCGGATGTGGCCCTGGGCTGTGCTCCCTTTTATGGTGCTGGCTGCCGTCAGACTTTACACCAGGTATGGGCAGGTGTAAATTTCCTGGTGCTAACGCGCCTTATCGCCTGTTTTGTGTTTTTATCGTGGATGTGGCTGATCGTTGTGAATGTTGAGGTGTGCTGTTGTCTCGGCTTTTGTCACGGGAATGCCTACTCTGCATCTCATTAGCGATATTTGCGGGGGTCCTCTGTGGCGATGTTTTTTGCGGCTACTATCACGGGTAAACTGGTGCTGTGGGCTGTTAACACCGGCTTGTGAATGGGGGGGTAAATTTATCGCAACTTTGGCTGCGATAAAGTGCCGTTAATTCGGAGATAGCTCCTTGTGAATATGCACCTCAGTATTAGAAGAAAAACGATGTTGCAACAGCATTGTTATGTAACTGACAGATGCATGCTACACCCGTTCGTTATAAACAAACCGACGTTTATGCAAACTACTTCGTGTATATGGTTTCCTTATGGAGCAGCCAATTCTTTTGTACCCGACTTTTACCATCAATGATTAAATAGGAATGCGCGTAACACACTCATTCTTTAAACGAAAAAACGCTTTCTGCAAAAGATTGCCTTGCCGGAAAAACAACAGTTTTTTAGCCCCCAACCTCTATAATCAATAATTAGATGGAAATACTGATGAGCTTAACATGGGTTCCGTACCCCAAAATCGATTACAGTACCATGCTCGCGGTAGGGCATCTGCATATGTGTGCACCCGACTTACTTGTGTTGGGTTTTATTCCGCCTGGATATTTGGGTCCTCTCCATTCGAGTCCATTTGCGAGCGCAAATGATTACCGGTCACTCAGAAGTTGTTTAAGAGCTTCCGAGTCTCATGTTTTAAAAAACAAAAAATTGGGAACAACTTTATTGGTGTCATCACCTACTTACAATGCAAAAATGACGTAAAAAGGTGATTTTGAGTTAAAAACGAAATAACTTTGATTGTATCTTTAGAACTGCAAATTCTATTGTTGGGAAAAGACGAATCTCGGGTATGTACTTTTCAATGCTCCCGATAAGGTTCGGCTGTATTTGATTCTGAATTCCATCGTAGGTACTGAAGTAATAGATGTGATTGCCTAATAAATGTAGATACGTTATCTAGAAACAAATAAGCACGATGTGGAGCTTACTCATATGTTCAGAGGAATCCAGGGCTCGAGGAACGAATCCCTCAGGGAAAATTCGATAAAAATGTTTTTTAACAACGATTATATAGTCCGTACGTCTGTCTAAAAGGATTCAAACCTTCAATCTACTACAAAAGAGATGAAGGTGTCCAAGTGGTCTTTAAAGGTATGTTATGATTGGCTGATCTTGTACTCATTAATAGAATCTCTATTGGCTTGGATGGTTCTCAGAGAAAAACCAATATGTTCACATAAATAACACATAAAAAAATAAACTGTAAAGAGTTTGCTAAATGAATACACTAAGTTGCTCATAGGAATAAGGTCCAGTAAGGATGAAGGCAGCTCACAGATTCTGTAACTCTGTCAGTTCATTAAGGCCGTTTTGTACAGAATTGAATTTGACAATAAGGAACACCTCTCACTGGCTTAACTTAGATCCAAATCACCTCCTCTATCATTTGATCTCTACGATCGGCAAATTTAAATTTGATGCCTACTGTTAGAATTAAAAAAACGAATTGGGGTGGGAGGAGTTTCAGTTACAATACCATAAAGGAATGGAACTCTCTCCCACTTTATCTTAGGAAGATTCCCTCCCTCCTGGAGTTCAGAAAGCAGCTAAAGAGATGGCTCTTTTAGGATCAGTGGTTGTAATGTAATTTGAAGACCGGAAGCGCCATGACACCTAAGGGTATACGCGCGCTATACAAGTTATAATAACATAACATAACATAACATTTGGTTCAATAGATGAAATGACTGTCCATTTCAAATCAATTTCTGTATGTTTATTTTCCAACCAGTGTGTGACCAAAGGTGCTGTCAATATTCGTTCTGGATCCGTGATTTATGTTGGCAAATCCGCTGACGTACTTCTTGATTAGTTTAACCAATGTAAAGTTTATTACATGGGCAAATTATTCCGTACACAACGTTTTTCGTTTTACAGTTTGTCAATGTGATGTGTTTCCAGTAGTGTGCATCATGGCTGAACAAGTTGCCTTCAATTGTCTGGTTGCAGCAGACACATGTTCCGCATTTATGATGTCCTTGTATCGGGGGTAAGTTAAGGTACTGGTGCATATTTAACTTGGGTGGAGGTTTAGGTAAGCTAGAATGGACCAGTTGATTTCTGATACTTTTCTCCTTTTTAAAAGCAAATAATGGTTTCTCAAAAGAGTTATCCCAGTTCAAAATTAGATGCCAGTTTTGGTTGATAATTTTCTTGAATTCATTTGACTTTGTACAGAACGTGGATACACATACCAACTGATCCAATTGTAGTTCTTCCCTGGGTGTCCACCACGCTCTATTCAATGATCTTTTTAAGAGTCGTTTTGGGTAGCCACGATCTTTAAGTTTAGAAATCAATTTGTTAGCATGGAGTTGAAACTCATCCTTCTCTGTACAATTTCGACGAATCCTTAAAAATTGGCCGTACGGCAGATTATCTCTTAGGCTCCGGGGATGATGGTCTTATAATGTAAAGCCTTATTTCAATCCGTTGGCTTTGTGTACAATGTTGTTTTCAAATATCCTCCTGATGCGTATACCTCAACGTCTCATCATGGTTGACACTGAATTTGATGTCTGGTGACCGATCGTTGAGCCTCTTGTAAAACTGTAACAGTGTCTCCTCTGTGCCAGTCCATATGAAGAATATATCGTCAATATATCTTACCCACCCTGTTATTTGAGGTAGGAATGGGTTATTATTGAAGACAAATCTTTCTTCATATTTTCCCATGTATAATACAGCAAATTCTGGAGCGAATGGACAACCCATTGCGGTTCCTTTCACTTGGTAATAGAAATCATCACCGAACTTAAAATAGTTCCACTTCAAACAGATCTTTGCCAATTCAATAATAAAATCAGTTGGTACTTGTTCTGGTTTAACCCCTTGACCGCGATCGGAATTCCGCTCGTGTGCTGGACATTCCGATCGCGGGGGTGGTCGTGACGAGCTCAGCTCGTCATGCGCACAGCGCGACCGCGCAGCATGACGAGCTGAGCTCGTCACGAGCATCGAAGGGGTTAAATCTCAAATCCAGAAAAGATTCCATTGCCTCTAAGCCATCTTCTTGTGGATAAACCCAACACAAGTAAGTCGGGTGCACACATATGCAGATGCCCTACCGCGAGCATGGTACTGTAATCGATTTCGGGGTACGGAACCCGTGTTAAGCTCATCAGTATTTCCATCTAATTATTGATTATAGAGGTTGGGGGCTAAAAAACTGTTGTTTTTCCGGCAAGGCAATCTTTTGCCAAAAGCGTGTTTTCGTTTTAAAGAACGAGTGTGTTACGCGCATTCCTATTTAATCATTGATGGCAAAAGTCGGGTACAAAAGAATTGGCTGCTCCATAAAGAAACCATATACACGAAGCAATTTGCATAAACGTCGGTTTGTGTATAACGAACGGGTGTAGCATGCATCTGTCAGTTACATAACAATGCTGTTGCAAGATCGTTTTTCTTCTAATACTTAGTATTCTAGTCATGGGTTTAACACAGCTTAATGGACATTAAGTCTGGTTTGACCGTTTGGTCTCGTTTGGCTATTCGAACAGAAGCAAAGTGGTGAATTTGGCACAAGATAAGGCGATACCTGGAGGTCACCATTCAAATATAAAAGTAAGAAAACACTTAGGTAACATTCAACACTTGGTTTTTTTCTTTTCTCTTTTTTTTGATATAATATGACAGTTCTAAAAAGTTTCCTTTGGGTTACTGTTTTACAGTGTTGCCTTGGATGGCATGCGTCACCGGATGGTGAGAAAAGGAGATTGATATTTGCCTAAAAGAGACTGAGGTAACTGATTTGGGCTTAATGGAGTGTGAGTGGCTGATGTTTTGAATGTGATTTCTATGGTTCAAACCCACATTAATTAATTTTTTGGTTTGTTTGTTTTTAGCTCTTTTTGTTCTGTGTCCTGAGGAGAACTCGATAACTAATCTCAATGGGTTTGAAACGCGTCGATGGGTTAACCCTTTCGACCAAATAGGTGCTCATGTATATAGGACACCATTCCTGCTCACCAAAAAAAACTGTGGTCTTCAATTGTTATGAATAAGCAGTGAGCAGATTAGGAACACCATTTGGTCTAGGCCTCTGAAATAATTTGAAACATTATCATTAGAGAGAATATTCAGAGGCATTGCACTGTGTTAAATTTTGTCGTGAAAAATTAGACAGAACCAGAGTGAAATATGTATTGTTTATGTTTGTAATTTGATATGATCTGGTTGATGACAACACCTCTATGTCATATAAAATTTGATGTTGTTGTGTCTTCAGTGTATGTTCAATTTTTGTACATTTGTATATGTTTAATCTCTTTTCACAAAATAAGATGAAAATGATCTCAAAATGAACAAAATAAAAAAACTGCTGTGGATCAGATTGATTGGGTCTGTTTGATCTGTAAGGTTGAATGAATGAGCATCAGTACTGGCAATTGTTGAGGTTTTTTACTTTTGTAAAGTTGGCATTTTCCTGCCTAAGCTAAATGTGCCTTTCTACCAGTGTTTAGTGTCACCTGACTGTTAATGGCTCTCCTCTGGTGAGATGTATATAGCTCCCAGACAGTGGACGAAGGGCTTGGATGTGGGGAGTTGCTTTTATTTGGTGGGAGTACAGGAGGAAAAATTAGTTAGATGAGGAGTGTCCACATTCAGCCAGCACCACCCTTAAGGTGTGGCAGGTGATGTGACCCTCTCTCCTGAAAATCCACCATCTTGGGATGGTAGGAAACCAACCTATCAGGCCTAGGGTAGTGCCCCTTCCCACAGGAAGTGGTCACTTAAAAGGTATAGTCACCCTAAAGGTAGGTAGCCCATTGGCTACTTCCAGTCTCCCCCTTTAACATCTCTAAATGTAGTATTTAGGTGGTATCCCTGGAACTTGAACCTCAGATTTGATGGACAAAAGGAAGAACCGGACAAAGAAGAGCTGCTGCCCGAGAACTGAAGCTTTGCTGCAGAGAAAATTGGGGCCAAAGCCTGCCTGCTGCCCTGAGGAATCGACATTCATTGTGGTGCAGTCTCCTCCTGAACCTGTGAAGACTCCAAGAACCTCGGAGCTCCTCCAGCCTTCACAAAATAAGCAAGAACCTCCCTTGGAGTGAAGGCATCACTCCCCTGCACACTGCAGGCACTGATCCCACTAGGTCTGGTTTGTCAGCATGCTGCTCCCTGAAGACTTTGACGCAGCACCCACACCAAAAGAGGTATATCAGCTCCAGAGGGTCAGATATGTCTCCCCTCCAAGTTTGGAGACATCAGGACCTACTGGAGCCGCATCGTACTGATACCGGTGTACCCGACCCCCTTCAGCAAACAGCAAGACGAAGAGTCCATTCCGGACGGACTCCAACTATCCCAGAAACAAGCACTCATTGAGGGACATCGAGTCTGCTGAGTCCACGGTATGAGGGGCCAAGCTGTCCCGAAATTGCCTCTCCAAGTTGCCTGCTCCTGACCTCGAAGACTTCTTAACGCACGGCTGACCTAACAGCTCCCCACCCGGCCTCACCAGCCCCGGCAATGATGACCCAGCTGTGCTCCTGTGGTTCTGAGACCCTTGCGACCTCCTCCCTCCAGTTGGACCCACCGGACTGACCTTTAAGTCCTCCTGTGCAGCGCTTTCCAGGTTGCCCCCTTGGTCGTAGCGCACCAGCTACCACCACCCTCAGCACCCTGCTCCTGGTCGAATCCAGGATGCTCCCAATCTTCTGTTGCTGGAACTTTGAACTTGGTCCTGCTATCAACCTAAAATGAGAAGGGTTCTTTGTGAAAGCATTGCCTGAATGTATATGCATTTTTCTGCTGTTCCCCCATTGACTTCAATGGTGCCTAATTGCACACAAAGGTGATATATTTTTCGAACTCTTAAAAATCGTAACTTTGAAAGTACGTACTGTAGATTAAAGTTCTTGGTCTTAAAAATTACATAAAAATCGATAGTATTTTTATAAATTGGTCTCAGATTTATTCTTGAGGGTGTGTGTCATTTATTGCCTCTTTGAGTACAACAAATGCTTAGCACTTCCCTCTGATAAGCCTACTTGCTCGCCCACACTATCACAAATAGAGCGTTATTACTATCTACGTTTGCCTCTGTCAACCAATAAGGGGCTCACTGGACTCTATGCACAGTGTATTTCATTTTAGTACACTATCTAGAGAGCCAGCTTCCTACACAAGTCATGTACTGAATCAAATTTCAGTAGTCACAATATTTTATAAGGTGTAATGCATATGTGCTCACACTGATCAGTAATCAAGGTGAACCAAACACACCTGTAGTAACACATCCAAAAAATATTGAAAACATCAATTATTTGGGGCAAGTGGTCATAACTATGATGAATGCCTGCCCCTAAATGCAAATGACCCTCACACACTGTATTACCCAATGTGTGCACTTAATAAAGTAGGCATTAATAACATATGTTGTATTAGCTGCCATCATGGTCAAGAAAAATAAGAACTACATATTTTAGTCAGAAACATTGCTAGGAATGAAATAACTGCAAAGGAAAATTAATGCCAGGACTCCTTTTGTGAAATCAAAATTATGAATTTATTCCAAACAATGAGATAAGTTTCTCAATATATTTCTAAAGCCCAATGGTAGTCCATAACAGAACAATCAAAGTCCTATGCACTGTTGTGCAGTGGCACAAAGCTTGACTCCTAATTCACTGCCAAGGGGAACATCCTCAGGAAGGGGCATCTAGTGGGCAGAGCAGGCACCTCAAAGATCTTACTTGGAAGGGTGGGTTTGGGAAGGTGTCTTGGGTTTGAGGTGGGGGTCTTTGCGTTTGGTAGGGGTGAGTTGGGATGTGGAAGGGGTTAGGACAAGGGCAAAAAGGACATCTTCTATGGGAAAATGGGTAGGATGTTCGACATGGAGTTGGGATTGGGAGGTAGAGGGAATGGCAGTGTCTGATGTGCATGTGTCTGTCAAGGGTGCAGGTGCCTGTGGGTCTGGTGTATGTTGTGCACATTTGGGTGTGTCTTGCTTACAAGGTGTCTGTTGTTTGGGTGAGTGTGGGCATTTGTGGTTTCTGGCTGTGTTTTCTAATGTTGTGCGTGTGTGGATGGGTCTGCTGTGGAGATGCTGGGTGTGGTTGTGGTGCATGTGGATGTGGTGTGCATCTGTGTGTGTGATAGGTGCGATGTCTGTGGATGTGCTGGTGGTGGTGGTGCATGTGTGTCAGTGTGGTGGTGGGTGCAGTGTCTGTGGATGAGCTGGTAGTGGGTGTGGTACATGTGTGTGTGGTAGTGAGTGCACTGTTTGAGGGTGTGGTGGTACATGTGTGTGTGGTTGTGGGTGCAGTATTTGTGGATGTGCTGGGGGTCGTGGTGCATGTGGGTGTGGTAGTGGGGGCACTGTCTGTGGGTGTGCTGATGGTAGGGGTGGTGCATGTGTGTGGTGGTAAGTGTACTGTCTGTGGGTGTGCTGATGGTGGTGCATGTGTGTGTGTGGTGGGTGCGGTGGGTGTATGTTTGGGTGTCTGCCTGTGTTTTTTCCTGTCTCTGTGTTTATGTGTGTATGTGCTGCTTGGGTGTGTTGGAGTGGGTGCGTGCAAAGGTGTGAGTGTGCCTGGAACAGGGCTGGGGATAGGGAATTGGCATTGGAAAGGACTGGGAGGTGGGCAGAAGGCTGGAATGGTTGGAAGGCTTAGGTAAGTGAGGAGGCCAGACCTTAAAAAGACAGCTGTAGGGCAAACATTGTCAGGCCCTGACGATCATGATGTCAAATCAACACAGCTTTCCCTTAACTTTTATATGATCAAATGACCTTGTACCCATCTAATAACTGACATCAAGGCTCTATGCTACACTGAAGGGGTCTGAGAACTAGTGGTAGCTCCCAATCAACTGTTTGGGGACCCCTGATCTAGGATGAGTGATTTGTGGGATGATACACATAGCAAACCTCATTTTCATTTAGTTTGAACAGTAAACATATATATGTACAGTTGTATATACAATACAATGTGTTTTCAAAGCTACATGATGTGAGATTTCCACATTTTCCATGCAATTCATACATATACATAGATATATCTCTACATACACACCAAATCAAATCTAGGGCTTTAAACACACAACACATACTAATGTTGTGTTTTGAAATTTCTTAAGTGTTTGCAAATCCCCAACATCATAGTCCTATGTAAGGAACAAAATATGTGACACTTCAGATCAATCACTACACGTCACTCAGGAACTCAAAGGGACATTGTAGCCTGTGTTAATGGAAAAAAACAGTTAGACAGTTTCCCATATATATGTCAGACATGTACCTGTTCCTCTGGTGAGCCATTGAGCTGGCTTTACAGGGACAGGACCTGCTTTGCCAGCAACCCCAGCTCCTCTTGTGAGAAGGTAGTGGCCCTGTAACCTGCTCGACCTGGCATAGTTGCTCCCAGTCACAAACAGCAGTAAAAGTGGAGAAGGTCTTACTCCTGATGGCTGCAGAGTTAGGAGGCAAGTAAGCATTTTTCGAACCGCCACATACATGTACGTGACGTACGCAATCGTGTGCAGAGACGGACACAGCCATTGGCCTTCATATGTTGCTTTCACACACGATAGCCTATGGATGTGTCCATCATGGAGTTTAACACCCTATGCGTTCAACTTCCGCCGTGGGCTTCTGATTAAAAATGTCATGATGGTGAGGTCAGGAGTCCACCATTTTAAAAGGGCAAATCATGTGTTTGTGACTGTTAAGCGCGTCATCCCGACTCAAAATGTGGCTAGTTTGTTTAAACATTCAAAGGTTGAAGGGCAGGTAATGTGTAAATAATACATTAGAAATGTATTTTTTAAATTTTTAATTTTTAAATATTAACAGCTAAAAAAAATCACTTTTCTGAAGTAAAAATGACAAAAACAAATGTCAGATAAAAATATGTTTTGAAACAATATATATTTTTAGCTCAACATGACATTTGTGTTGATAATCAAAATTAAAAATGTGGGAAATGTTAAAATATTTTCACATTGTTTTCCAATGCAAGCATTTGAACCTTGGGAGAGTGAGGAAACAGCAACCTCAAGTGTTCTGCCCATTTCCGGACCTTGCCACCATGGACAACCGGGATCAAAAAGTTCAGATTGAATAGGCAAACCATACTGGATTTATGTCATCAGCTGGAGCCAGATATCCTGCCTCACAACAGAAATCCCAGATATATTACACCAATTGTCAACCTCAAGGCAGTACTTCATTTTGTAGCGACAGGATCATTCCAATACACTGTGGCAGTATATGGTGGAATGTCACAACCAACTTTCAGTGGTATGCTACAAGAAGTTCTTTCCTCAGTGATGAGACACATCAACAGCTTCATCCAGTTTTCACGACCTGAGGATTTTGCAAATGTGAGGGGCAATTTCTATGGTTTGGGTCGCCTACTACATGTGGCTGGAACAATTGATGGCACACATATTGCCTTAGTGCCACCAGATTCCAGGGAAGAAGTATACCGGAATCAGAAGCACTTCCTTTCAATCAATGTGCAAGTTGTCTGCCTAGCTGATTTGTACATCACAAGTGTCTGTGCACGTTCCCCCGGATCAGCACATGACTCTTTTATACTAGTGAACAGCAGCATACCCCTGCAAATGCCACAACTTGGACCTGAAAGGGCCTGGCATGTTGGTAAGTACAATCTGACATAATGTTGTTTGGATAATTTCAAGGTGGATCATCTGAAATTGTGTTATATATCTTGGCTATTCTCCTTTTATTCTCTTTTAGAGACTCAGCTTACCCTACCCGACCATGATTGTTGGCACAGCTGAGGAATCCAACAATGCCAGCTTCAATGAGGACCATGGAAGAACACTGAGCAGGCTTTCGGGCTCCTAAAGACCAGACTTCGTTGTCTGGACAAGACTGGTGGAGCCCTCCTCTACTCACCCAGTAAGGTGTGAAAAATCACCATTGCCTGCTGAATGCTGCAAAACAAAGCCCTGTGATGGACCATCCCTTAAATCGCAGAGGATGGAGACCATTGAGAGCCAATGGATGAGGATCCTGAAATGCCAAATGAAGATGATAGTGGTGAGGAGGAATGAGTTGACTTACGTTAGGATGTCATTGACAACTTCTTCACATGAGTATAGGTATATCTTTACATATTGTCACATAACTGTTAAACCAACAATTGATGGAGAAAAGTATGTGGTGTACATTTTTAGGAAGGGCAAGTTCAGGGCAATCCAGGCCACAGGACTTTGTTGAGCAAAGTTTGGACACATTGACTACTGTGTTCATTTTCATTGTTTCTCTCTGATCATTAATTGAAAATGCGTCTTAGTAATGTGTCAAATTTGTTATGTTTCGTTACTCATCTTTTTGTTTTAATCTGTTGTAGGTATCTTCAGCATGTCATCTTCATTTGGACATTTCAGAGTTGTGACATTTGTAGTTATTTGGGGCAGTTTCGAAGTACAAAGGGACCATGTGCTGATCCTGGGAAAGACAGACATTGGGTGTACATATCTTGTACCAAGACAACTTGCACCGTGATTGTATGGAAATGTAAAAGATTGCATTGGACTTATTCTCTGTCGTGTGTTGGCACTATGCCAATATGTGTGCTATCAATTGCTCAAACCACTTTGTGGTAGTGGAGTCATAGCATGCTAAAATCCCTTCACATTGCCTAAATCCTCATTTAGTGTAATGTGTATGAAACTTTTGATGTGTCTCAACAGCTTCATATGTCTGTAGGACAAACTTCTGGTAGCCGACCACTTAAACGTTGGTTGAGACATTCTCCCAGATACTGGGACAGTGTATTGGAATGATACTGTGTTTACCAAATGTAGTACTGCCATGATTTTGACTATTGAGTTATTGATGTGGGATTCCTTATGTGAGCCAGATGATCTAGCTCCAGCAGATGACATATTGATTAATGATTTGCCTAGTGAATCAGGTTGTTTTTGTTCTATCCCCTTCTTCCATGGTGGCAAGGTCTGGAATTGGCAAAGTGAAAATGGCACTGAGTATTTGTGTCATGTATGGATTGTCATGTTTGTGAACATGTTGACAGACAAATCTTTGACAAATGTAATAAATTACTAGTTGGTGAATTGTAGGTATTTGTATTTTATTGTCATGTTTCCAAACGTCAAGGTAACATTACTTACTTGCTATATATTTATGTTTACACAATGATTTGTTTCTTGACGTAATTTATGATGTAAGGAAATAAATGAAATAATTGACTTGAGGAATATGACACCAGTCTTTTACTTTGTGAGTTGTGCTGTTATTAAACAAAATCAAATGAACTAAAACAGGTAGAAAATGAAACAAATATAACAAAAATAAGAAAAGTCAGTCATGGTGAATGAAACCATTCATAAAGAGCCAAAATTGTTTGAAGTCCAATGTCCAAATTACAAGTGGCATCAGAAAGATAGATATGTCCAGAAATAGTCCACAGAGTGGATGGTAGTCCCACACTGGAGGAAATTAGCTTTGGGGTCTCTTTCTGGTGGTGAGGGTGGTCTTGCCATCCTCTCCTGCTGTTAGTCTGGTTGGACTTGCCCTCCTGTGGGGGGGATCCACAGTTGCAGAGAATGGGGTGGGTGCAGGTGTTTCTACTTGCGGCAGGTCCTCCCTTTCTGTGGCTGCAGCAGATGTATTTGGCCCGGATGTTGTAGGACCACAAAAAGGGGTAGGTGGTGCTGAGAAAGCCCTGCACCTATGTGTATAAATGTCATGCAGCTCCCCAGTCAGGGAGCTTAAAATGAAGTTGTGATGTTCCATCTGTACATTGTGCTCCCTCTGCAACTGCTTCATGTCCCGGAGCTCTGTGAGTATCTGGCCTATCATGTCTTGTGACTGATGGATGGATCCCAAGAGTTGGTTGAGGGTGGTCTGGGTGACAGTCAATAAAGTGGCTTCACTATGCTGGCCCGCAGTGTCCCTCTCACGACCATTACCCCAATACCCTCTAGCCTTTTCCCATTGTGCCCCAACCCACTGGTTCCGGGCTGAACTGTAGGTGGTGGTGGTGGTGGTGGTATCTGAACAGCAACCAGAACTGGGGGTCTCAAGATCGGAGTGGTGTTGCTTTGGTCACAGGAAGTGGTGAGGTGTTGTAACAGCTGGGGTGGGAGGTGTAGGTGTGGGCCGAGTTAGACTCCCTAGAGCCATCTGCCCAAGCAGATCAGATGGACCAGGCCCCTCCTCTTCATTCAGACTTGCAGGAGTGTTGTCATCCCTGGAGGCTTGATCCTTCAGTGGAGTAGAGGTTTCATGAGTGGCAGATGGTGGGCCACGTGCTCTGGCTGTTAGACCTATTATGAATGTAAAAATAAGGAGACATTGCAAAAGTGAGGATTACACATACAATGAGTTGAAAACTAAACTCGTTGCTATCTAAAAGGGAAAAGGAAATCAAGATCATGATTATACCTTTCAGTGGTATTGCAATTGTTTACACAGTTTAAATTTCATACAAAACAACTTAAAATATAACATGTAAGAGGACGTCCAGAAATCTTAAAATTAGTAACAGTACATGGCATGTACCAACAACACAGTAGAGAGGAGCAATGAGAGCTTAACCAGTCCAAGACCTAGCAGGCTAAAAAGCTGACATTTACACAAGTTAGATGGATGTTTAGCATTAATCATCATATTTTCAGTGCTGAGTAAATTTATAACAGACCTCTTATATTCAGCATACCAAGTTACAAAGATACATTTTTTATGTCAAAAAATGTTGATTTGTGCAACAGATGACAGCAATTGAATTACATGACAAGAAAAGGGCAACATTTACAACTTAAACACAAACACATTTCCAAAGAAAACATTAAATAGAGATTGATCAATAGCTGAGTAAGCTGAGGTGTTGGCCTGTTGGCACGGACGGAGAGTCAGCCAGCATACATCTAAATAAGGGTGGTGGTCCACTGTCAGCTCAACGGAGTACTTGGAAGCACGGCAGTGACGGGACGATGGTAATACCACCAAGATCTAAATCAGGCCCTTTGTCTCTTTTTTTGAAGTATAAAATCTTCAGTGGGACAAGGCAGGAGGCTGAAGCCAAAGACAGTTACAGGAGTTCGGATAACCTTTTGGCAAAGGACCGCATAACATGATTTGCTGCTGCAGACAAGAACGTAGCGGGAGCAGCCAGTAAGTCAGGCTGACGGGCATGCCCTTTGGGCGGATCGACGAGCAGGTTGGTCCTGGTCTTCCCTCAGTTCTCAGAGCAGTTTTTAGACAAAACGTTTCAAAGTCCCAAGGTTTTGGATTTTGGCTATCTGGGCAAAATTAGCACCACAACTAAGGGTCGAGGGCTGGTGGTACACCACTTGGGGGTTCATGACTCAGTCAGGCTGGATCCAGGTGTGGGTTCAAAATGGTGGGAGCCTTTTGTGTCGCTCTGGCTCTAAACAGGAGGCCAGCATACTAGCCCTAGGAGTCACTCTTGTAGTCCTGTGTTCAGGTGAAGATGCAGGGCTCAAAAAGCAGGGCTGGCCTCTGGGCGTTCAAGGCAGGTTCCAGGCAGCAAAGCAGTCCTTCCAGGTACGGCAAAGCAGTCTGGCAGAGTGCTCACTAAATCACAGCAGCAGGAAGTCCTCTGAGAGTCCTTCTGCAGGTCTAAAAAGTGAACTGAGGAGTCGGTCTGAAGGCCTTCTTTTAATACCCAGTGCCTCCTTTGAAAATGTGAGAAGTTTCTAGAGAGTTCTCTTTGAAGTGTTTGGAATTTCCTGACTCTGCTGCCCTGGCTCCAAGCTGGCTGTAGTGATAATGTGTATGTGATAGCTATTTGTGTGAAAGCAGAGCACAGCCTAATCAGTTGCAAGTGAGGCTGTTCCCAGCTCTTCCCCCTCTATTGTGACTGTCTGACAGGAATTCACAAAGTCTGTCAGTTACACCCAGTCATGTGACCTAAGACAGGTTGCAGGCATCAAAGCCTAAGGCCAGGAAAATGCCAACTTTCTAAAAGTAAAAGGGAAGATTGACAGTGCACTCCATAGTGTTCCAAAAAAAATATAATGACAGTGCACTCCATAGTGTTCCAAAAAATATATAGTTGATCAATCTTATTGTTAGCATGAGGGTATCGTCTTCTGAGGTTTAGCGCTCTCCCAATCCGGGAACAGCAACCCCTCTGCCCACCACAGTCTGATCCCAACTGGGATTAGTAATCAATCTTGCCCAAAACCACTTTGGATTCGTAAATTAATTCAGCCAATCCAAATATTTCTCAATGGATTCTAAATTCCATGAATGAAACTCATGAAACTGATGCTTGAATGTTCAAGTATTTTTATTCTTGGTAATGATTTTCAATCCATTCCATCGAAATTGCACATCACATCTCGTTGCATCCTGATGCATTTCAGGCTGGGCCCTTCGTCACGAGATCTGTGTTCTAAAAAATAACAAAAGTAAACGTAATCAGATACATTACTAATCAATTGCAGGATCAGAATACTGTCATCTAAAGCATTCCATTTGACAAAAACAATCATAGTGTATGTGTTCACAGGCTGATGTATGGACTAATATGCACAGGTGTATCATTCTAACACATTGCAAATGATGAATTCATAAGCAAATGAAATTTCTAAGAAAATGAATATTCGAACAATACATATGTGTATATGTTGCCTTGGGACTGAATACTGAAAAAAATATCATTTTGTCATGAATGTGTATGTGTGTGTCAATGTGACACGGGGACAGAAACAAAAAATACAGGACCGAAACTGACCATGTTCACTAGGAAAGTGCATCTGCTACAAGACCATGCATGTAAATCCCTTTTAAACCGTGTGCGTACTGATCGCTGAAATTGCATGTGCCATAAGACCTTGCCTGTGAATTCCTTACAAACGGTGTGCATACTAATCGTGAAAATTGCATGCGCTATGACACCAGGCATATGAATCACTTGCAAATCATGGTATTATCGGCCAGTGTGTGGCATGTGGTTTGATCAACGGTTTCTTAAAGACAGATGTCTAAACCTAGTTATCTGGGAAACCCTAGATTTTGACAAATTGTCCCGCCGAGTATCATTTGTATGGTTAACCCTGTAAATCATTTACAAACAGTGCGCATACTGGTAGTGAAAATTTCATGCTCTGTGAACCAGGCATATGAATCACTTACAAACTGTGTCACACTAATCTCAGTATTATCAGCCTGTATGTGGCAAGGGGTCTTCTCAACGGTTTCTTAAAGACTGATTCCTAAAACTAATCATCTGAGAAACTCTGGATTTTGATTAATTGTCCCACCTGGTGTCATTTGTGTAATTAACCCGCTTGTGACAATTCTTGATGCATGTGTTAGTTCGTAATGGTTGCACTGGTTGTCTGCTCTGTATCAATGGATTTTATTTAAAGCTGCTTCAAATAATACATCCCTTGGAATATCTCTTAATGTGTGGGTGAGTGTTGTGTCTGTAAACGAATGTTTGTACACACAATCGTATATAGAATATTAAAAAATGTGTAAGTGAATAGAATAAGGTCAACATCGTCATATGACTGACACCTCGATGACTGATGTGTCGTTATACTTAAAGTTCATGCACGCCTGAGGTTTAATCATGATTTGAATTAAAGGGCTGCATACAGGTAATTCAATAAGATTGGTTGGTCCGCGTAACAGTGAGAACCAGTGTATTCAAATCATCAAGACAATATTGTGAATGGTTTCCAAAAAATCCAGTTTCTAAAGGATCAAACTCATTTGCACCACATGCCAATCAGATATGTGTGATCACAAGTAACATGTGTTGAGGTGTGTGTCCATAGACTAATAATTTGTACAAATAAATAAGCAACACATAATCGCACCTTTGTAACAAGTGAGTCAGTATAATCCATAAAAAATGCAACGGATAACTTATATGGGCGTGCATTATTGTCGAACGTTGTTAAATTGCCCCCTCAGAGTTGTGGTCGATCATGTATAAGATTGCAAAAACCTACAGTCTCCCAATAATGTGTCAAAACATAACAAAATGAACAGTCCACGAATATTCAAAAAGATCGGAAACCGTGCTGATAACACTATCAAATTGAACACTCACCCCAAAGCGTATGGTCTAGTTGCATGGTAAAGCTCTATCGGCATTTAGGACGGTGGCCATATTGTTTTTCCTTATATACCCTCAGAACCAGGTCCATAGAAAGGGGACTGTGTTGACATAATAAAATGACCTTTGCCTTATTAAAGTGGTGAAAGTGTGTCTCAAAATGAAAAACATACAAAACAGCTGAAGTTTGTTGATTGTGGATCTGCAGGGGAACACTCAAAGATAATAATAGAAATAATGCCAATTAGAACCTACCGAGGACATTGGTCGATGCTGCATTGGTATGACTCTGAAATCAGTGGATGATATCAGAGTATATGATAAACATGTCGGGTTGCCCTCGACAGGGATTGAAAAAAAATACTGGTGCGGGTTGGGTTCCCCTTACGATGTCAAGAACAAATTGACGTGTGAAAATATGGTGCGCAAATGAATGACATTGCAAGAGACATTTGCCTTGTGAAAATACAATATATTAATAAAAAATCAATGTGTAGTGATTGGACCGGAGTGCTATGACAGGTTGTTTTCCCCTTGCAATGATATAGACAAAACTGACATATGTGTGTGTGTTATGCCAATGGGTATTATTGAAATTAACATCTGTCATGTAAGAATGCAATACATGAATAAATGACATTACAGGTAACAACTAAATTCCATGTGATCGTTAAGACCCTTAGTTAATAAAGAGTCTAGCTTCTTGATCAAATATGTTTCAGAAGCTTTTTCTGTTGTCAATTCCAGCCTTTAACAAGACCAACTTGAGCACTGTAAATTGTAATTGCCTGATGTTATGTCCCTGTGAATGAAACTGCTCTGTACCACTGATCTCTCATTTCTCGTGCGGATGCTGCTTTTATGTTTGGTTATCCAAGTTTAGATTTTGCGTTCAGTCTTGCCAACGTAAACCAATCCACTTGGAAATTTGAGTAAATATATTACATTTTTGGATTCGTAAGAGACTGTAACATGTAATTTGGTGGTGGTTTCTTTTGATGGATGAGTGATCGTTGGTCCTTTGATGATATTATTGCAATTGCAAAAACTTAAACAAGCTGAGGTCCCTTTGTAATGAGGCGTCTCTCCTGATTCATTTCATTTTTCAAGAAGTTCTTTCCAATTCCTTGACCTCTCATAAGCAAATAGTGGAGGTTGGTGGAAGATACCACGAAAGTCATTTTCAGTTTGAAGCATCGGCAGGATTTCAAGATAGCTTTCTTAAACTTAATGCTTCTAGATGAATATTTTGAAACACATACCATTCTGTCTGCATTCTTTGTTGGATTTTTGTGTGACATTAGTTGGAATCTATCCTTGTTGTCAACTCATTTGACAGCATCTTGTATGACTGTGTTTGTGTACCCTCTTTGGGGAAATTTGGCCACCATTTTGCTTTTACCTTTTTCATATCTCAAGGGTTTGGAAATGATGTTTTGATTCTAAGCAATTGGGAATAGGGTAAATGAGATTTCAGAGAATTCTGATGGAAACTACTGTAGTGTAAGAGGTTGTTAAGATGCATGGTCTTCGCCTAAATGTTGGTCTTCAGTATGTTTCTTTCTAGAGTAATTTCTACATCCAAAAAAGCTATCTTTTTGTCATGGAGGTGTGGGTGAAGCAGATGCGGTTGTTAATGGTATTCAATTAATCAATGGCTGTCACTAATGGATCTTTGGAACCTCGCCATAAAATGAAAATGTTATCTATATAGCTCCAGAAGGCGATAAGATCTCTTTGCCTCACTTCATTGGAAAGAATGTGATCCTCAAACTTGTACATGAACAAGTTGGTGTAGCAAGGAGCAGCACAATTGCCCATGGTAGTGCCTGCCCTTTGTAAAAAATATTTTTTGTTCCATTTGAAATAGCTGTGGTAAAGGGTAAATTGCAGCAGCTCAAAAATAAATGTTTTCCATTCCTCTTCTAGGTTGGTATTTAGCAAACAATGTTCCACAGCCTCTATTCCCAAATTGTGGGGTATGGAAGTGTAGAGGGATTTGACATCCATGGTACATAGAGTTATCTGCTCATTGATGTTAAGTTTAATGTCTTATATTTTGTTCAAAATATCCGTGGTGTCCTTCAGGTACGTAGTCGTGCTTTGAAAAATGGGTTGTAAATAGCGATCAAGATACCTCCTAATTGGTTCATGAATTGAATTCCTGGAGGAAACAATTGGTCTGAATGGTGGATTTTATAAATTTTGGCAGCATGTGTATGCTTTGTGTTCTTGGATGACTTTGTGTTAGATATCTTTTGTCTTCTTCAATAATGATACCTTGTGTAGTAGCTGTGTTTAAAATGTTTGCTAGTACTTTTAAAAATTCTCCTGTTGGATTAGTGTCTGGCTTCATATAGATTGACTCGTCATTGACAGGTTCATTGACATCTGAAGATAAAAAGAACTTTCCATTATAACTAGCGATCCTCCTTTATCTGCCGTACAACAAGTAATCTCAGTATTGTTCGCTGTCTGTTGTATAATGCCCTTTTCTTTGATACTTAGGTTGGAATGTCTGGGCATCTTGGATCTGAATATCTTCTTCACCCCATCTTGAATTACACCTTCAAAAGAATCCACCACTTTGTGGGTCACAGGAGCTATGAAAGAACTCTTGGATCTTTTTTTTTTAAAATAATTTTTATTGAATAATAAAGCAGGTACCAGAAACACAGTCAACATAAGGAATGAAGTAACATGGTAAAATATACAGTAAATAGAAGCAGTATTACAGAGTATAGAAGAACTAAGATTATGAACTATAACCTTATGCAACAATTTAAAGGAAAATAAGCTTATGGTACCTTACAAAGCAATAAGTAACAAGATAATTTTTTTAGAATAATAATGAGAAAAAAAAAGAGAGGTAAGAAAAGAAAAGAAGGAAGACAAAGGAGTAGAGAGAAAAGAGGAAAGAGAGGGAGAGAGATTAACAGGTAAGAACTAGTGTAAGTGAGAGGGTGTAGATAGAAAAGTAGTAAAGGGTAACCATAATAAGTCAGATTTAATTCTATGGGCTACAGAAGAAGATGAAACAGTGGAAATTCTATGTTCAACACAAATAAGGTTCCACCATGTTAACACACATATTTTGGAATTGTCTTTCCAACAAGTAAGAATAACTTCAAATGCAAGAGCAATGAACAGATCAAACAATTTCAGCTTTAGTACTGTATCATGAGAATCAAATGACATGGAACCAAAAAAACATTTTGAAATGATAAGGGAATACTTAGCTGGAAAATCTTGGAACATTTGGCCCAGATGAATTTCCAAAATTTTGGGATATTGGGACAATAGAAAATCAAATGAGATAGAGTACCATTGGTAGAAAGGCATGACCAGCAAAGGGGAGAATATGATGGGTTAATTTTGTGTAAAAATACCGGTGTTCTAACAGCTCTGTTGTAAAGAAAAAATAAAGATTGACTGATAGTAGCAGCTCTAGAGGTGGAAAAAAGTTTATGCCATAATTTGTCCCATTTTTGAGGAGAAAGGGTGATGGACAGGTCGAGTTCCCAAGCTAGTTCAATGGGAGATTTTGGACTTTCAGAGATAGGAGAAGATAAGAGTTTATATATAGATGAGGCCTTGGGATTAGAGTCAGAGGAGATGTTGTATAGAGGGATTAAGGGAATAAATGGAGTGTCGTTGATAGAAAGGTTTTTAGATGAAAGAAATGATTGAAGTGTCTGTGATAATTGAGAGTATTGAGGTAAACAGGAAGAGGGTAAATCGTAAAGGTCTTGCAATTTATTAAAAGGCAAGACAGAATTATGGGATAAAAGTTGGTGAACATATAAAATATTCTTCTCTTTTCAGTGTTTGAAGTAGAATGATTTATGACGAA
This sequence comes from Calotriton arnoldi, assembly GCA_963921515.1. Lineage (NCBI taxonomy): Eukaryota > Metazoa > Chordata > Amphibia > Caudata > Salamandridae > Calotriton > Calotriton arnoldi. The sequence continues at coordinate 701,171 of CAWUFW010008597.1, read as the reverse complement.
ACCTAATAAATTTATTGTACCAAATAGAGGAGGCAAGGAAGGCCTGGTTTAAGTTGGATCCATCCATAAATAGCGAGTGTAGCAAGTATTGGGAGTGTTTTAAAATAGGATATTTAGATATGAAGGTACAGTTGGACATGAAACAGATGTCATGGAAAGAAATGTCATGTAATAGAGAACGTTCAAAATTAATCCAACTAGGTATTGGAGCATCATGGTATTGTCTATTTAATGCATATACTTGATTGATTAGAAAAGCAGTGTGATATAACTTAAAATTGGGAAATCGAACACCCCCTTCATTCTTTGATTTAATTAATTTAGTTAAAGCAATGCGGGCGGGTTTATTGTTCCAGAGAAATTTAGTACAAATGGAATTAATTTGATTAAAATAATAATTGTGAATTTTAAAGGGTAACATAGATAGCAAAAATAAAATAAGCGGTGCAATCATCATTTTAATGGTATCCAACCTGCCCTACCATGACAGATTTAGAGGGGACCATGAGAAGAGTAAATTTCGAATCTTAGTTTTCAAAGCAGTAAAATTATGGGTAAGAGTGTGGGGAATGGTAGGAGAAAACCATACGCCGAGATATTTAATTTTTTGTTGGACACCATTTAAAGTTGGAGTCAGAAAACATGAATTGATAACAAAGAGAATTTAAAGGTAAAATTTCAGTTTTAGAAAAGTTTAATTTGTATCCAGATACTTTAGAATATAAGTCAATCTCCTGTAAAAAAGGGGGTAAGGCGGTTAGGGGTTTCGAAAGGTAAACTAAGAGATCGTCTGCAAAAGCAGACAATTTAATTTCATGGGAATTATGAAGAAAACCAGTTATCAAAGGGTTATGGCGAATACGTTCAAGGAAGGGTTCAAGACATAAAAGAAATAAAAGAGGAGAGAGGGGACATCCTTGCCGTGTGCCTCTATGTAAATTAAAATAAGGAGATAAAAGACCATTAACATTTACACATGCACGGGGATCGGAATATAATAACTTAATAAATGAAATAAATTTGGGGCCAAAACCGAACCAGTGAAGAGTTTTGAACATGGATTGCCAATTTATACGATCAAAAGCTTTTTCAGCGTCAAGGGATAATGCTGCGAGAGGATCAGAGTAATTACTGCCTAGGGTGAGAATATTAGATAGCATTCTAGTATTGTCTGAGGAGAGTCTACCCTTAATAAAACCAGATTGGTCAGGATTAATAAGTTTAGGAATAACCCCTTCCAGTCTAGAGGCAAGAAGTTTTGCAAAAAGTTTGCAGTCGTCATTAATTAAGGAGATTGGGTGATAATTTTATCAAAGGGAGAGGCCCTTGTCGGGTTTAGGGAGAATTACAATAAGGGCGTCAAGAAAGGAGCCTTCAGGTTTAGAGTGCAGTATAAAGGAGGTAAAAAGTTCAAGTAAGTGTGGAGCAAAAATAGATGAAAAGGAGGAAATGAGCTCAATAGAGTAACCATCAGGACCAGGGGCCTTAGCTCTTTTTAAGAATTTAATTGCATCCAGTATCTCCTGAAGAGTTATATCTTTTTGCAAAAGAGCCATATCATCTGGATCAAAGCTAGGAGAAGGGAGGCCATCAAAAAATACCTGCGTGTCATTTATGGTGGGATGGGTGTCGTCCATATATAATGTGTGATAATAGGTCTGGAATACTTTAACAATATCTGAATCAGAGTGCAGTAGAGTGTTAGTATGAGTGTTGCGAATAGGGCCAATGGCTTTCCTTTCTGATTTCACTTTTAAGTAATTAGCCAACATTTTACCCGCTTTGTTTTGACCCCCATGATATTTAGATTTTATCTTAAGTAAGACATTGCATGCATCGGTTGTGGCCAATTTATTCAGATCAGATTTAGCTTTAATTAGATTCCGGAGGTGAGTAGGGGATTTGGAAGTATAATAAGAGTGTTCAAGGGTCTTAATATGATTAAGGGAGGACATTTATTGGGAGTTTAGTAATTTTTTCTTTCTGGCAGTGTAGGCAATGGTGAAAGCTCTAAACGAGGCTTTAAAGGCATCCCAGTTGTTATGGGTAGAAGTATCACTTGACTTGTTAAACTGAAAAAATTCCTGTATGAAGGAAATAGCATTTAGAATAAAAGTTTGGTCAGATAATAAAGAATTGTTAAATCTCCATTTAGCCTGTTTGGGAATGGTAAGGGACAGGGCAAGGGAAATAGAGACCGGGGCGGGATCTGAGATAAAAAATAGAACCAATCTCAGATGATTGGAGCGAGGGTAATAAAGATTTTGAAATTAAAACATAATCAATGCGAGACATAGTATGGTGGACATTAGAAAAGAACGTGGATTCATAACAGTCAGGGTTACTAGTTTTCCAGGCATCATAGAGTGGACGAGAAGCAACAGCAGATTGGAATGCTTTATGGGATTTATCAGGTTTAAATTTGCAATCTGATTTTCTGTCAGAAAAGGGGCCAAGCCAATTATTAAAATCTCCAGCAACAATAATATTGGGGTTATTAATTGAAGATAATTTTAGGTTAATATTGTGCCAAAAATCTGAGTCAGGCTTAACCGGTCCATATATATTGAAGAAGGTGACAAGTTTATTATGGACCGTGGCATGAAGTATTACCCATCGTCCACTCATATCGTTTTCAGTCGATATAATTTGTAGTTTTAAAGATTTATGGCAAAGGATGGCAACGCCACCTTTACAATTTATAGCTGGTGAAAAAACAGCTTGACCCACCCATTGACGCTTGACTTTAAGAGATTCAACATCATTACAGTGGGTTTCCTGCAAAAAAGCAATCTGACAATCAAGCTTTGATAAGTGAGAGAGTACCTTTTGACGCTTGACGGGATGACCCAGACCACGAACATTCCACGAAACAACATTAAACATAATAATGTTTGAAGAACAGGAGGATAATCACATTGATGACGAACTGCAAGATACAACAGAGAAGATGAAAAACACTGGTCATATAAATCAGGGAACATACTAAAAATAATAAGAACATAAGAGAGCAAATAAAACGATCATTTATAAAGAGAATAAAAAAAGGGAAAGGTGACAAGTAAGGTGACAAGTAAGGGAGGGGGAAAAGAGATAGAAAAAACTGAAAAAAGAAAGATAGAAAAGAAATGAAAGAAATAGAGAAATACAAGGACAGATCAAAGACAAAAAGTCAGATCTGAAGTATAAAGAGAAGGAAATAAGAATTCGGCATGTCAGCACTCGAGAACAAGAACAACAACGGGAGAGGATGGAGCAGAGGGAGATAAGGAAGTGAGAGATTTAGAGAATTATAAATATAATTAGGCCGCATAAGACATAGTGACGGTATTAAAAAACAAAGACCACAGCAAAAAGATAACAAAGATGTGAGTAATAACGAGTCAAATTAGTTAAGAGCATTGAGCAGTGGTATTCACAGGCATTTTAGTAACGGAATGGAGAAACTGTCTTAATTTAGATGGATCCTCAAATGAACGAGAAACACCATTGTGAGTAATCTTGCAGACACAGGGATGAAGGATGCCATAACAAATGTTCATAGATCTTCATTGCGGACGAAGAGCTAAGAATTCTTTACGTCTGGCAAATTGGTAGCGTTGGAAAGATCTTGTGATATGAAGATGTTATGACCAGACCAAACAAGACGGCGTTTTTCTCTGGCAATTTTTAATACATGCATCAGGTCAGTGAATTCTAGAAAAAGCATAATAATCCCACGTGGTTTATTGGAATGAGGTTGAAGACGACCAAGACGGTGAGCCCGCTGGATGTTGATGGGAGTCGAAGATTGAAGGTTGAGGAGATCAGACAAAAATTTCTTTAAAAAGAAAGAAGATCTGACCCTCAACATTTTCAGGTAGTCTGTATAATCAAAGGTTGTTCCTTCTGTTACTGTTTTCTAGATCCTAGGTATGAAGTTTAAGCTTGTCGATTTCTTGTTCCAATGAGGGTATTTTAGTGGCCACGTCTTGAAGATTATTTATGCGTTGTTCCATTTCAGACATTTTACTTTCCATGCTGATCCATCGGTCCTCAATCAATTGTAGTTTTTCATTAGTGGTATTCATGAACGGTTTTAGTGCACGCAATTCATCTAAAATTGAATCCAAGACCGGATTAGAGGATGACTGGACCGGGGATGGAGGATCATTTTTGACTCTTTTTGGTTTAGCGCCAGATGAAGATGTCTTCGTGAGGGAGACTGAGTCACTAGCCATTTTGATTAAATGAACTTGTCGGTGAGGAAGTTTTTAGAAGTAGGGATCCTTCCCATAAAAACAGGTGCACAATGATATGTATCTCAACAGGAATATGGAGATGAAAGAGTCACAGTTCTGATGAATGGTATAGCCAAATCCCAGATGACGGGACTATGGTATGTATTAAATTGTAAAGTAGAAATTAATAGAGGAGCTCACAGGCTAGTACAAAAGCAGGAGATGCGATGTGAAGTAATTACAGAGGAAATACCATACAACGTATGAATACCGATTCACATCCACTCAAGCTCGAATCATTTGTGAGAAACCTAGGATAGACTGGCAAAATTTGAAGTAGAAGAGTAGCAATGAAGACATTGTACTAAATTTGATTACTCCTTCCATGAAGAATTAGTACAATTCAAGCAACATGCCAAACAAAGGAAAGGTAGGGATGATGACAGACCTCATTCCTTTGCACCATTCGCTTCCAACATCCGAAGGGAAGCTTACTGGAGCCCGCAAACACAGATATGTGTCATCATACAGCAGGGGGTGCATTCATCATGAAGGATGCAAGATGATGTTATCAAGTGGCCAAAAGAATACCTTCGTACAGACTGTAGGGCAATAAAGTACATTTAACAACCACAATCCTGTCAAGCGTTGAAGACACGCACCCATAAAAACAACTTCTGATAGCTGTCTCTGTTGTTGGACGTAGCGACCTTCAAGTACTGAAGCAAACAAGCCTGAAGAGAATTTCCATAGACAAATTGCTCATCAAGACATTTGGGTTCGCTAAAAGGATGAGCGGGACGCAAAGAGAAAGACTCCCAAGAAGTAGGTGTCAGGAGGAAGCATCAAGCGAAGTTGGAGCCATATATATTTGGCTCTGCAGGGAGTGGGAGGACCGTAAACATCCACATGAGGAGAGATGTGCACAGTTGGAGGGTGCTGCAAGCAAAGAATATGCGCAGTTTGAATCTGACCTATGGTAACTCTTCTGACTCTTGTAGCTGTGGGTTATCATTCCCTTAGTGAAAAAAATAAAATAATGACTTTAAAAAGCCACAATTGGGAAGTCATTTTGCCCTCAGAGAACTTCTTAAATGACGCGAGCGCCGCGCAAAACAAAATGGCGGCTACTCGCGTCAGGAAGATGCAGTCGCAGTAAAGTCAGCCGTATTGTGGGAATTAGACTCACCCACTACCGCAAATGTGAGCCGCCATGTGTTGGGAGGTTTATCCAACGATGAGGATGGGGAGGAGGTCATTAGACGGCCGGAATCACCCTTGTTAGCCCCGTGAGGAGACGGAGCTCAACTAAACGCCGCCATCTTGCTGAGCGCGCAAGCCACGCCCCCCGAACTCTTGAATCTTAAACCCAACAGGATATTAGTTTCATGTTTTTGCTGTTCTCCCACAATGTTTTTGAAAAAATGGCATAACCTTAAGGTTTGCATGAATTTGAAGAAACTGACTTTGCATTCTAACTTGTTGTAGTGATATGTGGGAACAAAGGAAGTGCCTTTTTGTAACGTGTTACCTTGTAATGCAGTCAGTGCGCATTTCAAAATGTTAATAACCAGAATTATTTCTTCTATGTTTTTTTCTGGCTTCTCAGTAACATTCTGAGATCTTTCTAGGCTACCAAGGGCCTTATTAAGAATTTGGTGGTTCTCCTGCAGCACCGCTACTGCCAAGCCCGTGGTGCACTTGCCCGCTGGATTCTGAGTTGAATCCAGGGTGAGCGGGCAGTGCTGCGGCGGTCTCATGGCAGCAGCTGTGTTAGGCTCATAGGAGAGCCTTAACAGCAGACCGCCTCAGTGACAGCGCCTGAAGCATGGTCCTGCACAGTGTGGCATGCTCCATGTCGTGCATTTCACACCATGCAGGAACAGGGATGGAATTCCAAGGGGGAACATATGCCGCCTGCATGCACCCCCAGGCCCAGAGGTGGCAGGGGGCTCCCTTAGTTGCATCTCTGCCACCCTTTTCATGGCGGGCTCACCGCCATGAAATGGGTGGTGGAAATATAACGCTGAATATGCTAAGCGGTGCCTCAGCACCACCATCAGCATATTCCTGCCCCTTTCTGCTGCGCCACTGCCGCTGGATCCTTGATACCAGCAGACATGGTGGTCCTGTGGTGGTCCGATACCCTCCCGCACATAACAAGATTGCTCAACTATAGATTTCTTTGGAACACTATGGAGTGCACTGTTAATCTTCCCTTTTTCTTACTCATCTAGTCACGGGCAGTAGCAGAATGTATTTTGAAAGATTCTGAACCAGAACCAAATTCAGTTAAGAAAAGAATCCGTACTCCTTACTTCTGGGGAAAATAAGAGAAAACCAAGTCTTCAGGCTGAGAACATGCACAGATTACCAGGCTGTAAAAAACTCCATGCTGGAAGGAACAAAATAACTGGGTTCATGGCTTACGGCACTGTAGTAGACTCTGACAAGTTCAGACAATGACCGTGTGAGCCGGAGCATATCCCTTCTAAATACTGACTGCCACAATTGCCGACTGAAAGCGTCACCAATAGGAATGAGGCAAACATGCCCTGAGAACACAAATCAGTTTTTGCCTCAATTTAGATGCTGGATTATGATAGTACATCCCTCCCAAGCTGCCACTCAAAGGCTTGGGTTTGAAAGGATATTTCTGATGAAATTGGAGCAGGAATATTTCCAGCGGGCTCTCATGAATGTTCCTCTGCACCATATCCTTTCCAGTCCACCAAGTAGAACAATCTTCTTCTTACCCTTTTTTTGTTTGTTTGTAAAACTGTTTTTATTAAGAAAAAACAAACATCAGCAATAGCATGACAGTACAGAGGGAGCAGTACGATAGGCATCATTGGTACAGTAGGTAATATTACAAAATACAATCATACATGATGGAAGGTCTAGGGTGACGGGGGGTCATCCATTGTAGGGGCCAAGGGAGGCTGACATATTTCTCCACAATAGGAGTTCCACTGGCCCCACACACGAGACCATTTTTGGGACATCCACGTGATACATATACAGTCTTCTCTCTAAACATTGCCCAGTCCAAGTCTTTTTCCCAATCCTGTGCCGTGGGCGGGGCCCGCGCCCCCCACCGCTGGGCGATATTCCTCTTGGCCAGCATTAGCCCCAGTGTTACCCACTGCGTCAAGCAAACATTTAAATCAGTTGGTTCCCAGATGTTTAGGAGACACCTACGGGCCTCCACACGGAACTGCACAGACAGAACAGTATTGATGATGTCATGAATGTCACGCCAGTAGGGTTGGATCTGTGTACATTCCCAAACTATATGGAAAAAGGTTCCCAGCTAGCCACATCCCCGCCTGCAGGCGCCCTCCTCTACCCTTCCCATTCGTACCAGTAGGGGCCCCGTTACATAAATACGGTGGAGAAGTTTTAGTTGGACAAGGCGGAGACGAGCTGGTATTGCTACGACTCTGGGAGAGGAGACTGCCTCCTGCCATTCCTCGTCATCCATTTCTATGCCATCCCTAGTCCACTTCTCTCGGAGGGCCTTGAGAGGGTCTGAGATATTGTTGACCAGCTTTTTATATATCAGGGAAATGGTGCTGTCAGGGAGATGACCATCTAGCACTCTATCTTCCAGTGGGGATGATTCCGGCAGTGTGGTCCCGGGCTGTAAGTATGTGCGAAGTGCGTGTCGAACCTGTGTGTATCGGAAGCGCTCTGATTCGGCCATGTTATATTGTTGCTGCAGCGCTGCAAAAGACTTAATATCAGATTTGTCCCACAAATCCCTTACACATGCAATACCTATGAGATCCCATTTGTCGAATCCCTTATTCCTCCACAGGTCACCCAGTTGCTCGGAATCCCATAATGGCGTTGCGAGCGTTAGTTTTCGTCTCCAGCCTAGGCGAGTGGTAGCTGCATGCCAAACGTGTACTGCATGTTTGGTGGGGCCCGTAAGTGAATAGCGCTGGGGCCTAGAGTAAAGGGCTCTACTGAAGGTCCCTCCAGAGAGGAGCCACCTATCCATGTTATATCCCGGGTCGCAAGGCTGGGCATAGGTGCAGTGGTTAATGGAGGACAGATGAGACGCCCAGTAATACAATTTTATATCTGGGAGGCTGATGCCTCCGTCATACCAGTTCAGGGAAAGTTTGCTAAGAGCGATGCGAGGTTTACCGTTCCACAGTAGGTCCCGTTGGAGGCTCTCGACCTCTCGGAAATATGACGCAGGTATCGGATCCATGGAATTCTGAAGGGCGTACAGGAACCGGGGTAGGGACATCATCTTAAATAGGGCGGCCTTACCTAACAGGGAGAGGGGAAGCGACTTCCACCTGGCGATATCTTTGCGCAGCTGAATCAGCGGGGCTGGAGGTTGCGGGAATAGCGAAGAGAGGGATCTAAAGAAAGGAAGATACCCAAATACGTAAACCCTCTGGTACAGGTTTGTAGTGGGCACCCACGCAGCGGGATCGGAGGCTCGCCCGCCACTATGAACAGGAGGGATTTGCTCCAGTTTATGGAATAACCGGAGTACCGTCCAAAGATCGTGAAGATATCCAAAACCACTATCAAGGATCTCCTAGGGGAGGACAAATACAGAAGGATATCGTCCGCGTAAAGGGAAATCCGGTCTTCCCAATCTGAAGACCAGCGCATACCCCTGATCCTCAGATCTTGACGTATCCAAGCTGCCAGTGGCTCCAACGCTAGGGCAAACAACAATGGGGACAGGGGGCAGCCCTGGCGGGTCCCTCTGCCCAGCCCGAAGGCGGCTGACTTCTTGTTGTTAACCACCACCTGGGCCATAGGTTGGGAATACAGTAACTTCACCCATTGAATGTATTTAGGACCAAACCCCAGTTTCTCCAATACCGCCCACAGGTACGGCCATTCGATGGTGTCAAAGGCCATGGCTGCGTCCAAGGAAACTATAACTGCAGGTTCCAATATAGAAGCCGCCCTGCCCAAAACCCCGTGAACTCTGCGTAGGTTCAGTGCCGTGTTACGGTGCGGTATGAAACCTGATTGATCCGGGTGGACCAGGGTCCCAATCACCGTCAAGAGGCGAGTAGCAAGGAGCTTAGCCAGGATCTTGGGCTCCGCGTTCAACAGGGATATCGGTCGGTAAGAACCACATTCGGTCTTGGGCTTCCTTCCTTGTGAATAGTAACTATAGTGGCAGTACGCTGGTCTAATGGCAAGATGCCCGCTTGCCTCGAGTCTCATACATGGCCCTCAGGTACGGGCCAATGTGTCTGGTTTAAGCTTGTACAATTCAATCGGTAGTCCGTTAGGGCCAGTGGCTTTGCCCGGCTTGAGCAACCGTATTGCTGCCGCTATTTCATCGTTAGACATGTCACTGTCCATGAAGTCGTGATCGACCCCCGACAGTTTGGGTAGAGCAATATTGGTAAGCATCTGGCAGGAATCCTCTATAGGGTAAGGGGCTACCGATGTATAGACAACCTTAAAGTGGGCCGCGAAAGAGTCCACAATAGCTTGCGGGTCCGACAGGGAATTGCCCTCTTGTCCTCGGAGTTCAGGTACTAGTCTGCTTGCCCACTCTCTCTTATCCAACCAGGCCAAGAGTTTCCCGGCCTTGTCGCCCACCTCATACAACCGTCCCTGAACCGCTATTCCTATGGCCTTTGCCTGGTCTGTCGCTAGTGCCCTGTAGTCCTGTTGTTTGAGTTTGAGAAGGTGGAGCTTATCGGGTGTGACGTCCATTTCTAGATCTGCTTCCAGTCTCCCCACCTCTGCCTCCAGTGCCACCAACTCTTTGCGCTGTTCCTTCTTTTTCCCCGAAATTAAGGAAAGGGCCTGGCCCCGTATCACTGTCTTAAATGCCTCCCAAAGCACCTGAGGGGATTCCACCGAGCCTTCATTCTCATTAAAGTAATTATCAATGGCCGTAAGGAGCTCTCGTCGGATATGGGGATCACGTAGATACCACGGATTGATGGGGGCCACACGTCCCACCTGTTGGTAACCGAGCGTCAACTGGAGCCACACCGGCGAGTGATCTGAGATGCCCCTAGCTAGGTGTTTTATCTCCCGGACATGGGGAATTTGGGATGCAGGTAAAAGAAAGCAGTTGATTCTGGATAGACTCTCGTGAGCCCCCGAATGAAAGGTATACTGGGAAGTGTCAGGGTGAAAAATCCTCCACCCATCCACCAGCCCCATGGAGTCTAGGAAGTCAGGCAGCCAGCTTTGCGAGCGAGAGAGATCGCGCGGAGGGTAACGATCCAGATCCCCAGAGACCACCGAATTTAAGTCCCTCCCAGCACCAAGAGACCCTCCGGGATCTCTAACAGCAGCTGCACTCCAAGTCCTTAAACGTGGTTGCCTGAAGGCCCGGGGGCACATAAATCGAAAGGAAGGTGACAGGGTGGCCCTCCCATGTGCCCGAGACTCCAACATACCGTCCTCTAGCATCCGACCAAGTGTCCTGCACCACAAGGGGAAAGGATTTTTTCATCAATATACCAACCCCCCGGGAGCCCGTGGTGAAACCTGCATGGGCCAGTAAGACGTAACCCCCTCTATGCAGCGCTCTACATGTACTTCCAACTAGATGGGTTTCTTGCAGTAGGACGATGTCAGGGGCCTGGCGCTTAATGCACTGAAGAACAACACTACATTTAATCTTGTCCCCCAGCCCATTGACATTCCAACTCAACAGTTTAACCCCACTGTCTCCGACTGGTGCCATATCCAAGTATACTGAAATTCACTGAGTGCAATGCCACTCCCCCAATCAATATGTCCATAGCAATTGCTGATGCAATCAAAACTTCAAACAGAAAATTAAACAATCCCACCCAACACCGCCCCACCCCGCTGCCCTGCCCTCTGGGCTTAGAACTGCCCATGAAAAACTTGCAGAGTGCCTGTCGCCCCAGAAAATGTTCAAGAAAGAAAAAAAAAGAAAACCTAGGGGGGAGACAGAGTCCGGCCCATCTCAGCCCAACAGGTCTACTTTATACCCATACAAAACAGATAACACAGGTCCATTTAAGTCCATTTACCGAACGACAATAAAACTAGAAGCCCCCCACCCATTCCCTTCACCCACCACACACTGCAAAAAGTACGAGCCCAGCCACTGGACGGGTGTCCTCTCAGGCCGGTTGACTATTATCGGTGCCACCCCCACCTCGGTCGGCCGGGCTTCTCGCTCCCCTGCTCTCGATCCAGTCTGCTGCTGCCTCGGGATGGTCGAAAAACCACACTCGCCCATCCACCTCAATCCGGAGACGGGCAGGGAACAGCATGGAATACTTCATACCCTGGTCTCTGAGGACGCGCTTAATTGACATAAACGATCGCCTTTGTCGCTGTACCCATTGAGTAAAATCCGGAAAAAAGGATATGTCTGAGTTCTCATAGCGCTGGGGGGCGCCAGCTCTGGAGTTTTGAAGGATAACGTCTCTGTCACGGAAATTCAGGACCCGCGCCAACATGGGCCGCGGGGGAGTGCCCAGTTTGGGACGGCCGCCCGGGATCCTGTGGGCGCGCTCAACGACAAAGAACTTACTGAGGCCTTTAGGTTGCAAGTGTTTAAGGATGAGGTCCTCAACAAAGAGGTCTGGTGTTTGCCCCTCCGATTTCTCCGGAACCCCAAGGATGCGTAGGTTATTGCGACGCAGGCGGCCTTCGTAGTCGTCCAGCTTGAGGTCGGTAAATTTGCGGAAATCCTGGAGTTCCCTAATCGCTCCCTGGAGCTGTGAGACATCATCTACAAGGCTGGCTGTCGTGAGTTCCACTTGCTTGACCTTTTCGTTCAGTTTGCCCATATTAGCCCTAATGAGGTTGACCTCGATAGCCACAGTGTCCAGAGAAGTCTTGACTCCAGTGATGGCGGCCATAACGTCTTTAAGCGAGATTTCCTGCTCCTCCTCGCCCAGTCCCCCGGATCCGGAGTCTCTGGGCGCTTGGGCCTGTTGCGCATCCTTAGGGACAGTATATTGGTCCAGTTTGTTTGACTGCGTATTCTTGGGTCCACGGGCCCGCGTGGTCTTGGTACGCTCCATCTTGACCTGCTCCAAACTACTCTAGCTGGTAGATCACAAAAAGCGGCGAAGCGTCACTGAATAGGATGCCGAGGTCCTTTCTACGGATGGACGAGGTCGGCAGAGACAAGGCAGGCGGAGGATGTTCTTCACCATTAGGAACGTGCCGCCGCCATTAACCACCTCACGGCCGGCGCGTCCACCGTGCACACCACCATGCGCCCCACTACCTCCCTGGCTCGTCTCAGCAGGACCCGGTCTTTGTCACTGCCACCGGCCCCACAGACCCCTCCCGGGTGCTTTAGGCAATTGCTCCTTGAGTACACCTGCGGTAGGAGTTTCGAAGTTATGCCCCAGTCAAAACGTCGGGCTTAAATATTGTCGTTGGCCAAGGCAGGAAAGAGGCAAACTCAGTTGCCTATCTGGTTCTTCCCGGGCACCTTCACACACCTCCAGGATGAGGGGGGCCCCACACAAGCCCCAAACCCCTCGCCGGTCTCCCCTCCAAATGAATGGGCTTCCTATCAAAGTTACCAGCGCAGGCAGCACTACAGTCTCTGCTGGTAGTTAGAGACCAAGTGCTCCGGGCTGCACCGGGCCGCACTAACCTTCTGATTCTCCCTGCTCCGCCGGCTCGGGCTCTCACAGGCCAGAGCAGGGGGGAGCGGACACCGCCAGCAGGTCGATGGCACTCAAGCTGGGCTCGCAGGCCAGGTCCCTTGCGGCCAATGGGACTGTGACTTTAGATCCCGGCGGCGCGCTGGGCTATCGCGCCACCGCCGTAAAAGAGAAACCAGCCAAGGGCGTCTCACCGGGGGCCACAGTTGGTAGGGGGTATGAGTCTCGGGCCCCGGTGCGGGTCTCAGCACTCCTGAGGGCAATCAGAGTTTTCAACAAGGCGGGGGCAACAGGAAGCACCCAATGTTAGGGACGCGCCGCCGCCATCCTCCCCCTCGCGGCCGGCTCGCCCTGCCTCGCCCCGATCAGCATGTCTCGGCTCTTTAATCTCCGCCGCCGCTGCTGGTATGTGTCGGCGTATCCACTGCCCAGACAGTTGAAAGTCTAAGGATCTTCGTGTCGGCTCCTCGAGCTGCGGCGCCACCGCTGGGCAGCAAAGGGCCGGTCGGAACCCCTCACCCGGCTTGGCTCACCACTGTGTGTCCCGGCTTCAGGCCCTACCGCAGGCTGAAGCTTCCGGGGGTAATTTCTCAGCTGCTGGGCGCACTCCAAACACCGGAACCGGCGGGAAGGGCTCCGTTGGTGTTCCGGTCACGAAAACTGTCGAGGGATACAGTGGATCTGTACACAGGATTGACGTGGGCTAGGACGGACGGCGGAGCCCTCTCACAGCATGGCCATCTTCAGCCCGTGCTTGGCCACGCCCCACCTTCTTACCCTTTTAAAGTTCAAAATTACTTAGAATTCATATTCAACTTCATTCTCAACTAACACCGGAGGAGGTACAGGTAAAATTAGAGTTCCAGTTGAAACAGGTTTCAAAAAAGAAAATGAAAAACAGGATGCACCTTTTGATTGGTTAGCAGATGAAGTTTCATTGCCACAGGGTTTATAATTGTAATGAATACAAATGGTCCAATGAATCATGGTTGGAACTTGTTACCACCTTTTAGCTTAATGTTTTGGTAGATAACCAAACCTAGTCTTCCACTCTGCAATCGGAAGAATACTTTCTCGGTTTATCTACATATTTCCTATGCTGTTTATTTCCATTTCTCAATTTTGCTGCGCTCTTTTTGTGAATTTTGTGCAGATTGTCTGCAATCTCTTCAACAGCAATTATATTCTGTGGTGGTACAAACATCTCACCAATTATGCATGAGTGAAACCAATAGGAACAGAAAAATGATGAGAACCCAAGTGAGGAATGAAATGCATTCTTATATTCAAACTCCGCCATCCAGTCCCACCCAGTCACTTCAGAAGGTAGCTGACAGCATACTAACAACTTGGTTTATTCTCTCCGTCTGGCCATTCATCTGAGGATGGTGCCTAGATGATAATCGTACTTCAGTACCCAAAAGAATGCACAACTACTTCCATAAAAGGGGAAACAAACTGTGTACCTCTGCCTGATAATAATATTAAAGGAAGGCCACATAATTTAATTAAATTTAGCACACATCGTGTAGTCAACTCTTTTGCTATGCGAACTCCCTTCAATGAAACAAAATGGACATCCTAGAAAACTGATCTACTGCCATCAAAGCAGTATCAAATCTTTTTTTAGATGTTGGCTACTCCACTATTGAGTCCAATGAGATGGTGTGCTAAGACCCAAGGGGCACTAGCAAAGGGTGCAACAAACCCACTACAAGTTGGTGTGAACTAGTATAAGTGTTACACATATCCACAAACCTTTTAGTATGATTAGACACAGTGGGCCTCTAAAAATTGATTTTGAACCAATTGACTAGTTTTGATTTCACCAGAGTGACCAGTAAAAGCAGACCAGTGACACCAGTTCAATACTCTATCTTTCAACTCTTTGAGAGGCACATGCAGTTTTCCATTCACCAACCATTTTTCATTAACCAAATTTCCACTTTGTGCTTTTATTTAATCAATATCCACAGACTGATAAGCCCTCTGCAGTTCTTGATAAAAGTCTTCAAACAGATTTCCAATTAGCTTGTCAGATGGAACAGTCAATGGGGATGAAGAGGACGTCTTCAATGAATAACCACAAAGAGTTACATCATCAGCTTTTCCATTTTTAACTTTCTGTTCTAAACTGGATTACAAAATTATAGTCGTTAAAGAAATGGGCCCACCGCAACAGACATGGTTGCGCGGCGTGTTGATCGTACTGGACTCAGAGCACTCGATCATAGAACTGGAGTGATGATAAAATAAGTGAGGAATGGAGCCTTAGGACAATTTTGTGATCGCACCTACGCACAGCGAGAACATGCCAGAGTCTATATGACCTTATATTTCATGTCATAGAAAGAAACATATAAACAGGTATTGGTGATACCCTCTACCAAGTGAGGAGCAATACTGATAACAACTTGGCTAATAATATTAATTGCAATTAAGACGGTGTAGTGGGATCTCACCGACATCAGTGCAAAATAAAGGATCATTCTAGAGGAGAGATCCACATACCATACTGATGTTACGTCTACATCAGTGCATCATCGAGCATTGGTGCCCTTAGGAGACTCCCTTAATTGCATTTTTCATATACCCCAACCACTCGCCTAAAGTTTGCACATTCTGATGGTCCTGAGGAAGGTGGTTATAACGTGGCTAATACCACCAAAACGTGCGTCGACCTGTCTGTGTATGCACCCAGCCCACAACACGGTCACGGAGACTTAAACTTCTTTGTCCCTTATTTGACCAGTTTGTGTATGTGTTCTTGGGTGGCTTGAAAGTGTGGATGGTACGGAAGAGTATGAGTGTGGATGCGAGAGGTAGTATGAGTATGTGGTGAAATGATAGGGGTTTCATCAAGAAAATTGTACTCTGTGTGCCAAAATGTTCATGACATTTGTCTATTTATAAGGTATAATACATATGTCAAAAAAGGAAAAATTGAAAAATTATCAATAATATGCATGGTTTTTAACTTTTTTGATATCAATAATGAAATAAATAAATAAATAAAAAATGTTTTGATAAAGTGACATTGCTGTATTTATCATGTCTCAGATTGTATATCAATAATCCATTGGACTAGGTCTAGCCCTAAAAGTAAAGAAATAGAGGTCAAGTGGGAGTTTTTTTGATAGGTTGTTTGGTTTGATTGTCCCCCTTTTCTCCCAAACCTAAAATTGAATAACTAGAGGGGGTTCCCTTCTTTAGGAGCCCACCGCAACAGACATACTAAAAATGCTCTGTTAGATTTCAAGAATTGTAAATTACTGTGATCTGTAATTATGGTTACTCTATATCATGCACCCAACAAATAGTGCCCTCGCTCCTCAAATGCTACCTTAACAGCTAACAGCTCTTTCTGTGCAACTTTGTAATTACTTTCTGCAGGTGATGATTTTCTGGAAAATTATTCTTCAGGATGTAATTGCCCTGTTTCAACATTCCTTTGAGATAGAACTACACCTGTTGCTACTTGTGAAGCATCTGGCTCAACAATAAAAGGTATGTTAGTGTTTGGATGGCATAGCAAAGGCACTGTAGTAAAACCATTCTTTAATTGAAGAAATGCTTCTTGGGCATCTTTTGACCTGACTATGGCACCGCCTTTCAAAGTAATGTAGTGCTAGGCGTGACAATGGCTGAAAAATGATCAATAAAACATTGTAGAAATTTGCAAAACTCCAAAAACCTGGATTTCTTTAGTGAAGCTGGGAATGTCCAATCAGTTATGGTGTTAACCTTTCCTGGATCCATATGAACTCCAATAGATGAAATTGCTAAACCCAGAAACTCAAAAGTGATAGAGAGTGTAGGATAGCAGTTACATACTCAATATGTTCTTTCTAGATTTCTGAGCAAATCAAAATATCATCAATATATGCCACAGTTCATACATCAATAAATTCTTGGATGACATGATTGATCAAAAACTGAAAGGCTGCTTGGCCTTGTCCCCACAGTCCAATCATGTCTCTTCAAAATATTTACAGATGAGAGTGAACACACAAATGTGGAAAAGGGGGATTGGATAAAGAAAGAGAGAAAAACACTGTGAATCAATAGCTTATTTCTTGACTTGACAGAGATTCACAAACAATCTTTCTGGATAGGCCGATCTCAAAGATTCATAACGTGTGTCATTTATATAAAGTGATTTGAAATTGTAAAAATATAATCTAGGAAGGAAAAGGCATGAACTAATGAGGACGTCCCATAATGCACAACATATATTAGATCATTATATAAATTGGAACACAATAACTACCTCTGAGTTTATGTATGTTACATTGCCAATACATTTTCTGTTCCAGGGGAACACATGAATCAACTTTAACTTAAAAGAAAGTGTTATATGTTAGTGTGAGTTCATTTTACTTTCAGATTGGATTATTCATTGAATAGTTAAAGAGGGAAAATACATACAACTAAATGTATTGTTATCATAAATTTACCCAATGCTCTGATAAGAAACCATCCATTTCAAGTTAAAGTTCCATGCACATATGTCATTTGTATTTTGAAAGAGGACCAAACCAAGGAGGAAATCCAGTTAAGAAAATAAACAGGACTCCTTACTTCAAGCTTCAGAGGAAAACAAGAGACAACCAAATGTTCATACTGAGAACACACAGTGATTACCGGACTGTAGAAAACTACACGCGGAAAAGTGCAAACAAAACTAGGTCCCTGGCATTCAGTTCTCTAGGAGACTCAGGCAACGAGTTCAGGCAGTGAGCATGCACGCCTGGGCTTACCCGTTTAAATACTGCTTAACTTCTGGGTTCAGCACACAAACACAAGCGTAAGCAAGAGAAATGAGCAAACGTGCTCCAAAAACACAAATAGAACGGTACAGTAATGCTGCAGGGCCCAGTCCTACACTCCTTGTCCTTTGCAGTACATCTTCCATGAAATGTTCATTAATCATGTGCAAGTAAAAAAATGTCTAAGGGCCAGTTTAGATCTTGGCGGACGGGTTACTCCATCACAACGGTAACGGATAACCTGTCTGCCAAAATATAAATTCCATAGGACATAATGGGATTTATATTTCGGCAGACGCGATATTCGTGACTGTTGTGACGGAGTAACCTGTACTCCGAGATCTAACTCAGGCCCTAAGAGAGTCCAAGATCACATTGGTACAACCTGTGTCCTCCATCGACTTTTAAAAGTTACACTTTTACACTGTACAGACCTTTGATTGTACACATTGGGCCACACAATTAGTAAAATGGAGATGAAATGTTACACCACGTCATCTATATTGAAATGGACTTGAAATCATTAAAATTTAGACTAACTGTTATCCTTCTGTGTAGTTGGAATCAGAACGTCAGACAATTACATATAACCTTCTGAAGACATTGCTAAGATATGTGCCAGTGATAGAGCCATCTATGCATGATGGCCTCGTTATATTGTTATTGAAAAACATCTCAACATTACCGTAGGGCCACCTTATCAAGCCCCATAACTAAGGCACCTACTTCAAGTAAACCACTCACAATGCCTACAGTGATCCAACAATATCTAATTGGCTTTGACAACTGATTCAGACAGTATCGCCTCTGGAACAGCCTGCCCCTCGTGCTGAGGCAATCCAAGGATCTCCTCACATTCAGAAGGAAACTTAAAACTTGGCTTTTTCAACAGCAGCCTTAGGCCGAGGTACTTGAGCTCAGCATTGCGGGTCGCTTTTTGTTAGCGCCGGGACACTCTTGGGAGTAGCCGTGCGCTTAATAAATACCCGCTAACATATCAGTAGCCCATTGTCACTATTGTCGAAGATGATCCTCAACACGAGGGGAGCAGGACAGACTGGACCGATTCAAGATACAGCTGTCTCTGATCCTATGGGTCTTAATTATTGGTTTCTTCTCCCATAGAGCCCTCCTTACCAGAGTTAGAATGTGAGCCCTGGAAAATATAACACTTAGGAGATCAACCGCTGTTACTTTGTCGACCCTGAAGATTCCAAACCCAGAAATTGAATCAGGAACTTAAAATTGAAATCCTGTTTTGTGGAGCCCAGATAGGCTTTATCCAGACAGTGAGTGGGATCCAGATCATCAGTACTCCAGAAACTGATGCTGGTGGGGATTAGTTCCCCAGAGGTCCCTTGGTTTTCATGCACTCTTTCTCTGAACCATGATAGCTAGCTACTGGCATTTGAAATAGGTTGACAGGTACAAGGGGAAATGATGTGTACTTTCAGTGATTTGGATAAGTTGCTTAGATCTCATGATAGTGATCTCCTTATGAGAAAAGGAAGACAAAATGCCTCTATGCCTCATTGAAGGCAGTTCAGTACTGTGTTGAGTTTCCTGTAGTCACTTGTCTTTTCTTGAATAAATCCAATGTTTCCTGGGGAATAAAGTCACCATTGCTCCACACATAAGTCAGATTTTTCCAAAGGAGCCTTATGCCAGTGGTAGAAAACACAGAGTAAGCAAGAAGTGGATGCCTGTTGCACAAACACGAGATAAGGAGGGTAAACAAGTCAACCACTTCAAACTGCTGTGGCGTTTGGCTAAGTAGAATGTGTGAACAACCTCTACATAAACAGCTGCACATGTAGTTACCGGTACCACCACTAGCTGGAACAGTACCCATACTCAAAATGGAGCATCCAATATGGATATAACTCCTACCTCTTTGATCTGATACTTACCTAAAACAGACTGACCAAACAACAAGATGTTTTTTTTATTTATTAAAGGTCTTTGTGTATAGTAGATCTAGGTACATGGGCAATAGAGGGATTTAAATTTATCAATAACAAGAATTACAATTCTTATGTGTTGAGATAAGGAGCAGTATGGAGACGGCTTTGGCATTTTCCTCTTAATTATGGATTTACTGCATTTGCCACATACTCTAACATCTGATGCATAATTTGCAGATTTGAAGAAAAAACGGTTCTGCCTGAAACAGATCAAAACGTAGTTAAAACATTGCAGTGCAGTGGAATCCCCTTTGCAGAGGTTCACAGATCACCATTTCATTGCTTATTGCTGTGTGTTTTGGAGCTAAATTGGTACTAATGAGAAGACATCTTTGCTGAAACAGTGTGAACAAGTGTAAAAATGACAAAATAATGAAGTAAAACTGTTTCAAAAGTGCTGCATTACGCTGCCTAATTTGCCTTTTCTTTCCACATAGTTTAGTGAGCCTACCTGCATAATTAGGTCCTCCTCTTTCAGATAATTCAATTAGCCCTATCATGAACTTGGGGGCCGTGGTATGCGAAGATGGCTGGCAACGCGCAGTAGAGCCGAGCTCTGCCAGTCATAATTAAAATCCTTCAACATTCTTGTAAGAAGCTGGCCTGGTATATGATGTGCACTTTTGTAAGTGGACACCCTGCACCAGTCCAGACAACCCTTATGGTGATTCAGGAGGTCTTAGACAACCATAGAAAGCCCTCTAAGTGGTAGCTGTGGAGAGCAGCCTTCAGGCTTAGTCCAGAAGGAGTGTAAAGTAGCTTGTTTTACCAGATCACAATCTTATATGTATAAATTAAGTGAAAAAGAACCACACAAGGTATTTATAAAAATATGTATTTATTATATAACACTCTCTAATACGTTCAGATATCTCCTACCCGGAGATATGCACAATGCACACAATACTTTGCATAGGAATCACAGTAAATAGCACGAAATACACAGTGGACCCCAGGGGGGACCAAACCATATACTAAGAAATTGGTATAAGAACCACGACTCGGATCAAGACATGGTCTAGAGGACGTAGAAGTGCCGGGCCCCCAAGGAACCACCCAAGGTGAGTAACTAGGAACCCCAAGGAAATCGTGTGCAGTGTGGGAACATGACCGCGTTCTTCGTACTAGTCAACGTGTAAGTCGCGGTTGGATTTTTAAAGATTAAGGACCCTTCCCAGTGAATCCTGAAGAAACCCTGTGGAAGACAGAAGGTTGGAGAGCCACTCCACCTGTAGGCACCCTAGTACGCATGTTACCTACACCAGGGAAGAAGGGTGCATAGATGTGAAGTGGTGTCAGAAACCGCTGTCAAACCCAATGGAGGACTTCAGGAAAGTGTCGCTATTGACGAGGGAGAAAGTGTCCGCTGGAATCCGAAGGTGGATTCTAGTTGAGAGGTACCTGCAAGCAGAGGGGAAAGAGTCTATGTCACTGAGGAGTGACCAGGAGATCTGGAAGACGAATGCCCACCGATGTCGGGAGTTGCAGGAGAGTTGACGAGGACCTTGACTCTGCAGCTGTGAGGACCAGGCAATGCTGAGGAAGACCAGGAGCCATGCATGAGCTGCCCCATGACGGATGTCGATTTCTGAGGGGTCGGTGTCCGGCGGGAGCACCAACAAGCCTTGGCAAATGCAACCCACGCAGAAGTCAAAGCAGGTGCAGTGTCTGGACCAGGAAGGTCCAGGGGACTCAACACAAACAGGGGAGTCAGGGCCGGCCCTCTGCAATCAGGGGAGTCCAACAGAAGTAAAGGTGACCCTCAAATGGACCCACAGGCCGGAGGCACTGGGGTCACAAGAGGTCCTCAAGCAGCTCACCAAAAGATGCAGGCCACGATGCACACGATGCGGTGTGGCCAAAAATTCTGGTCTCTGAAGATGTTCGAGGTTGGGGCTACTTGGAGCCTGAAGGTCTTCTTGGAAGAAAGTCAACAAGCCATTGCAACTGCAAGTTGGCATGGTGTACAGGGGTTCCGTTATTGCAGCCCACACGAGGGATACTGGCCTCAAACTTGGTGAGAGGACAGGGCAGGCTTTGAGAGCTGTGAAAAACAACCACCTGTGTCGCAGAACCTTTACGAGTCTGGAGGACCTCAGGATCAGCAAACCGGTCAACTTAGTTGCAGTGCCTGCGAATGCAGGGAAGTGACTCCTTCATTCCAAGGGAGATTCCTTTAGGTGTCTTTGATGCCCACAGGCCTTGGAAGGTTCCTGTTTGGTGCACAGAAACAGACGAGGCAGCAGACTGGAAGGGAGATGAAGTCGAGCCCAAACGAAGTCCAGCGAAGTCCAGAGTGCCCAGACGGTTGAAGAAGAAGTGGTGTCTGATCTGAATCTTGTCCCATTATGAATCTAGGGACCCACCAACAGGTAAGCCGTTAAGTACCTTTGGGACGATTCAGGGGACCCTCCCAGGGAAGGGTATGGACATGGGGGAGGTTACTCTTATGTCCTTTGACCAGTTTCACGCCAGAGCGGGAGCCGATGGCTCCCCGGACTGGTTTGAACTGGACTATGCATGGGGACACCAAATGTGCCCCTCATGCAGAGAGTGGCACTGGCAAGCGCACCCACCCTGCCCCAAAACACTAAATCCTGTCTGGGAGGTGGTCACACCTCCCTATGACAGGATGCCTATTGTTCTGCCTTCCCCTGCTCAAGCTTGGCTCAGCAGCAGGTGGGCAGAATGGTGTCTCTGGTCGGCAGCAACAATTTTGTGCTGTCCGGGTCTGGAAGACTGGTACCGGGGACATGGAAAGCCTAACGGAGGGCTCTTCCAGTGCTTGGAATCATACCTCCCACACCGTTTATGGTGTGGTGGGTATGATTCCAACATTTTGATACCAAACATGATAGGATTCGTTGCAGCCAATTTTCGAGATGGTCATCGCGTAATTACGCAGTGCCCCTCTATATGGTATATGGCTGCTTCACTCACAACCCGGGAGAATGGACTCCGTAGGCTCTAGGGGTGTCTTGCTCATGCAGGGGCACCCTCACACTTAGAACCAAGCACCCTGCCTTCAGGATTGCAAAGGCCTGCTATAGGGGTGACTTATAGGTTTTAAGTGTAGCGACCATAGATATAGAAAACCTATATCTTTAGTAAGTGGTGCTAGCAACAGCTTACATAGGCTGCAATGGCAGGCCTGTAGTTGCAGATTGAATGGTCTCCCATGGGTGGCATAATACCTGATTCAGCCCATGGGGGACCTCTGGGGTACCTATGCCCTGGGTACCTTAGAATCATGTACCAGGGACTTATAAGGGTACCTCAGTATCCAATCTGGGATGTACCTAAGTACTGAACATGGCAATTTAAGGGAGAAAGCAGAGAGACTGGGGTCCTCCCAGTCAGACTAGTCAAAAACAGCTTAGCACTAGGGAAAAAGTAGGGGTAACCATAAAAGCAGATCTTACTTTCCTACAGTCCTTACTCATTGGGGCAAATAAGGAGGGGTTCTATAGCCCCAAAATTCTCGCTGCACTGTGCTTCCTGGGGGATGCTGCAGAGAGGCTCTCCGGTGACCGAGGTGAGGGCTGAAGTTGCCAACCGGAGCGGAAGGCTGCTCCCATGATGGGGGGCGTGATTACTGTGCTGCCCTCGTCTGGTTCTGACTTGCTGTGGATGCCTGAGGCGAGGCTGTTTAGCGGATGTACCCTTAGGGGACCGCTGCTTGACCTTCGGTTCGAAGGAGTCGGCAGAGAGCAGGGCCCCCAACTACAGAGGGGGGCGAGGACAGCCCGTTTAGCTCCTGGTGGTGCCCCCGGGGTGGCCTTGCCTGTTCAGGGAAAAAAAGCATTGTGTGGGCCCGGCCTGCAGGGATGTTCATGGTGGAAGTGGATTAGGAGATTGGAGGAGGGAGGCCTCACACAAAGGGCCTAACACCTACCTATTGTCACTGCATTTAGCTTTGAGCCAGGGCAGAGGAGGCAGACATTCCATACAATTTAAAGAACCTTTCCAAAAGCTTCTCCCACCCTCCAGGGTATAAAAATCGGACCTTCAGACCCTCTCTTCAGCTCACTGCTGAATCTGTGGAAGGATTTTCAGAGGACTGCCTGCTGCTGTGATCTGCTTTGCACTCTGCAAGACTGCTTTGTTGTACCTGGAAGAATTGCTTTGCTGCCTGGAGCCTGCCCTGAACCCTTTGAGACCAGTCTTGCTGTGGAGCTCTGTATCTTCACCTGAACCCTGGACTACCAGAGTGACTCCGAGGGGTAGTTTGCTGGCGTCCTGTTCAGAGCCACAGAAACACAAAAGGCTCCCATCATCTTGAACCCGCACCTGGACCCTGCCTGAGTGAGACCTGAACCCTCAAGATGTGTCCTACCAGTCCTAGTCCCTTGGTTGTGGTGCTAAAGGTCCCCAGATAGGCAAATCCCAAAACTGAGGACTTAAAACATTTTTGGCCAAAAACTGCTCTGAGAACCAAGAGGATACCAGGACCAACCTGCTCACCTATCTGCCCGCGGTGCATCGCCGGTTAGATTGACTTTGCGGCTTCTCCTGCTACGTTCTTTTCCGCTGCAGCAAATCCTTTTCAGCGGCCCTTTGTCAAAGGGGTGTCTGGTCTCATGGAACTGTCTTAAGCTCTAGCCCTCTGCCTTGTCCAGCTGGATATTTTCAACATCAATTTATGAGACTAAGTCAGAACGTAGAAATCTTCCCCGTGGCTTCGACCCAAGGCTATCTGATGATGGCCCTCCCTCCTCGGAAGCCTCCTGCAGCCTTGCCCTGCTGAACTTTACCTTCTTAGAACATTTTTCTCAGAAATTCTACTAAGTACAAAGATAAGCACTGACCAGGCTCAATCCACTTTTTAGGTTTATCTCCAAACTGCGCTCCATCATGGTTGGCCATACTGTTCGACTTTGAACCGGCATCGCATGACTAGATGTCAGCAGTTGGTGCTTTGATCTTTTAGGTGCTAGTTCTTATTAAAACATTTAAAAATTCATAACTCCAGCTCTACTAATTTGATTTTTGTTGGTTTAGTGACAAATAATTTATTACACTTTACTCTATTTTTATATATTGGTTTGGGATTTTTTTCTTATGTTATGTTTTAACTTTATTACTGTAGGTGTGCTGCATAAATCCTTTACACATTGCCTCTAAGCTAAGCTTGACTGCTTTTTGTGCCAAGTTACCAACGATTAAACACAGGTTAATTTAGTGACTTTTTGTGGTTCACTCTGCAAGGAATTGTGGCTGATACTTGACCAGGGCTCACACCCCAGTCAACCAACAACTCAATTTCTCACACTCCAAGACGGTGGATGCAGAATGAGAATGCAGATTGCTATCAGATCACATGCCATTGGTAATCGAGTTCACCACAGCATGCGCAGTTCCACCTATCCCTCTGTGAAGACTGCAGCCTGAGGCGCTGCAAAACAGTATATTTTGTGCTGAAATACAGGGCGCTATAAAGGCCCTTAATCTAAATTGGGAGTCTACCCCTACTAGACAAATTGAATGGAATGCATTCAAGGGGGTAGTCCGGGGTGAATGCCTTAGCAAAACTACTGACATTCAGCACCATTTATGGACAGAGATACACAACTTAGAACAGAGGGCGGCCCATCTGCAGCACAGAGAAACATCAGACCCCATTATTTGAGACCAGTCAGTGTCAGTCCAGAAAATATTAGCGGAGAAATGGGACCAGGTGGATGCTCTCACTCTAAAGGATTATACTCAGAAGCTTCAAAGGGAATGAGACAAGTTGGGGAGGCTACTGATCTGTATACTTCAGAGGGAAGAGCCCCAGCCACAGATCCTGATGCTACATAAACTAGATGGCGACTCTGTCTCCACTCAACAGAGCATATTAAATGAACTCCATAACCATCTTCAACAGGTGTATCATCGGTCGCCTGAGGTGCAGTGTAGGAGAGTAGGATCTGCTTCACAGGGGTACCCCCACTTTTTGCTGATACTTCACTGGTTTTCGACATTAGTCTGGCTGGGGCCCTGCTATTCAGAACCCCAGCCTAGCTGTTTCCTCTTTAAAAGGGTCTCCATGTGCCTTAGGCACATCACTGATTGGGATCTGGAGTGCCCTTGTAAGTCCCTAGTATATGGTATACTATGTACCAAGGGCATAGGTACCTCAGAGGCCTGCCAGGGGCTGCAGCATGTATTATGCCACCCCTGGTAGGCCATCCAAACTGACACCACAGGTCTGCTACTGCAGCCTGGGTAAGGTGGTGCATGCACCCCTTGCTGTGGTATAGGTTACCTATATCACTAAAAGCATACACACATATAAACCTATAAGTCACTCCTAAGGCAGGCCTTATCAATCCTAAAGGCAGAGTGCATGGTTCTTATGTGAGAGGGTGCCCCTGCATGAGCAGGGCCCCTCTGCAGCGTTCGGAGACCATCTCTGATGCTGTTTGTAGTGCAGCCTGACCATATACTCTTAAACGCATTATATCCTCGCGGTAAAATGCTAACTATGGAATGGCTGCACCTAAACATGTCGTGTTTGGTGTCAAACATCTTGGAATACTACCCCCCGCCAATCCTGGCGGCGGGGGTAGCATTCCACCCCTTCTAGAGGGAAAGGCATGTTAACTCTGACGAGTCCGGTAACTTCTTTCCAGAGCCCTGGCATCACAAAATGGATGCTGCTGCCACAGACACAGAGTCTGGCCTCCTGCTGCTGGACGAAACTCCGGCAGGGAGGCCTGGACAATAGGTTTCCTGTCCCAGGGAGGTGTGACCACCTCCCCAGACAGGACAATGTGTATTGGGGCTGGGCGGGAGCACTTTCGGGTGCTTTGAAGTCCTGCACTGGGGGCACATTTGGTGTCCCTGTGCATACCCCAGTTCAAACCGGATCAGGGGCTTGCAGCCCCTGCTTTGGCGCGAACTGGACAAAGGGAAAGGGGTGTAGCCACCCCTCTGCCCTGACCCACCCATAGGTGGGGCCACAGAGTAGTCCATCCCCTATTTTTGGAATAAAGGTAGGAACCCAGTCCTTAGGACTTTAGATTATACCTGGACGAAACTCTGAAACAGAATCCTGGACCTTCGACGCTCTACTCACGATTAGAGGACTGAAGAATCTCCCTTGGGGTCAAGGAGTGACTCCTGCTTGGCAAGCACCAAAGAAGCATCTGTCCGGTTCGCATTACTGAAGCTCCCGTCGGACGCCGAAGTCATCGCATCACCAGAGGTGGATTCTCAGACTTCCCCGAGGCTACCCTGAGTCCCCAGCAAAGCTGAGGCCCGTGGCTATCGTGGGTGACTTGAGACCGTGACCCCTGGACACCAAGCACACTTGCAAGTGCACCATCTTCTGGGTCTCCCAAGAAGTCGTGCTTTGGGCTCCGAGTAGCCCTAGCCTCCAGCACCACCTGCACCGAAGATCACTGGCCCCCACTCCACGAGTGTCCTGTAAGCCAGCTCCACGTGCGGCGTCACGAGGCTCCTTCGCGGTCGCTAGCCCGTTGGCTAGTAGCCCTTACCAAAGGCCAATCTTTTCTTTACTTGGCAGTCTGGTTGCTCCAGGCCTGCCCTCACTTACCCTTGCTGGGTGAGTTCCCCAGACCTTGCTGGTCTGCATCATCGACGATCTACATCTTCCTTGAGACTTGCCGTTGCCAAGGCCTGTTGGGTCCAATCTGGTCGCCGACACCTCTGCACTCGACAGACATCAAGCAACAGCCCGAATCCTGCTCCTGGTCGCCGACAACGCCTCCCGGACCTCGTGGCTGAAGAGTCAAGACGACCGTCAACGAACTTGAAGCACTCGACATCGGTGGGCATCCGTCCATCGCCATCCTGGTCACTGGCTAGTGACCCAGACTCTGTCCCCTCTGCTTTCAGGTTCTTCAGAACTCCGATCCACTCTTGGATCCACCCGGACACTTTTCTCCTGGTCGCCAGCAGCACTTTGCAGCAGATCGCCATAAGAAACGACGACGAAACCCGACCCCGAAAGGCACCTATGCACCCGGCTTCCCTGGGTGAGGTAACACGAGTACTCCGGTGCTCCCGTGGGTAGAGACTCTTCAAAGTCCTAGATCTCAAAGGGTTTTGTCCTAGTCCTCTTTAAAGTGTCCCTTTCCTCTATTTTCCCGATCCCGACTTTCTCCATAGAAGTTAACGGCGTATCGCGGTTGTGTATTTACACTGCACGCGTCTCCCGTGGGTCCCCTGTGTCACTACCTTGGGTGGTTCCTTGTGGTCCAAGCACTTCTAGAGGCTCTAGGCCTAGTGTCTAGTTCAGTCGTGGTTCGCATACCACTTTATTGGTATATGGTTTGGTACGCCCTTAGGGCCCAAACGTGTATTTGTGCTATTACTGTGATTTAAGATCTTATAACCTATGTATTTCGAACTCTAGCCTCATAAAGAGACTAGAGGGGTGTGTTTAGTAATAAATACATATATTTTGAATATATACCTGGTGTGGTGCTCTTTCATTTGGTCACTCAAGAGATTATAGACTGGTAAAACAAGCTGCTTTACATTCCTTCAAGACTTAGCCTGAAGGCTGCTCTCCACAGCTACCACTAGGATAGCTTTCAATAAGGTTGTCTTTAACCTACCTACCATAAGAGTCGATTTGGACTGGTGCAAGGTGCCCACTATAATTAGTGGACAGCATATGCCAGGCCAACTTCTCACATGCAGGAGGCAATTGTCAGAGATTATCTGCCCCCAGCTCCTGCGATTGAAGGGAGAGTAGAACGAAACCTTGGAGGCGGCTATCACACAAGAGGAGCTCGTGGGGGCTCTTAAGGAGGTCCCATGATACAAAATGCTAGGGCTTGACAGTTTTCCTCCCGAATTTTATCAAACAGATACACCTTTGCTACTAGATGCAATGCTTGGGGCCTTCCTTGAGGCTAGGCAGACAAGCATGTTGTCGGGCACCATGAGGGAGGCAGTGATTGTTTTCATACCCAAACCTGAATAAGATCCCGCATGGGCAGGGTCATATAAGCCACTGTCCATGATTAACACCGATACCAAGGTGCTCACTAAGGTTCTGGCCAATCGGCTAAAGAGATGTCATTGGTGCGCTGGTGCTTGAGGAACAGTGTGGTTTTATACCAAGATGCAGCACAATGTTAAATACACGGAGATCGGTCTATGTGCTTTTCTCCACGCAACAAATGGATACGACGGGAACTCTGATTTAATTGGACATTGAGAAAGCTTTCAACACTGTCCATTCGGACTATTTGCTTGAAGTGCTGATATTGATGGGCTTTGGGCTGCAGTTTGTCCGATGGTCCGGTTGCTGAATATGGCTCCCACAGCTACAGTACGACTGGATGGGTTGGTGTCAGCACTTTGGCCAATGGAGAGAGGAACCTGACAGTGATGCCCCTTTTCACCTTTATTGTTTGCTCTCCCAATGGAGGCGGTAGCGGTACACTTTGCAGAGGCACTTCCAGCTCAGGGAATCAAAGTGGAAATGCGACACATGTAGTGTCCATATATGCAGACAATATCCTGGTGTATGTTCAGAAACCACATCTCTCGCTGCCCAAATTTTTTACTGTGTTGGACAAGTTTAGGGATGCGGCAGGGCTATGGATAAACGGGGACAAAACAGTGGTGTTCCCACTGATTTCATTGGTTAAGATTGAACCAGATAGGCTACCTAATATTAATCTTAGATGGATACCGGATCAGTTTCGATGTCTGGGTCTACAGATAGCACTCTCATCGATACAACAATATGACCTGAATATGGGCAGGATGGTACAAGGGGGTTGCGCAAATCAGCAAAGTTTTGGAGAAAACTCCTGCTCTCCATTGCAGATTGCCTAGCCCTTGTCAAAATGGTCTTCTTCCCCCTGGTGCCTGTATCACCTACAGAACACCCGGAGTATACTTCCCCGTCAAGAGTGAAACTGGAAGTTCTTAAATGAGATCAAAGCGTGGGGGGGCTGGGGCTTCCTGATCTAGAATTGTATTATTTAGTGGCACAGCTCCAGCGTGTGGCTTGATGGAGTGACCCGGAGGAAATTGGGGAAGAAAATAGTTGAGGGGCAGCAGGGAGGAAGAACAGTTGCCCTTCATGGTAATGGGAGGATATAAGACCCCGCTCACTCTCCGATAGTAATTCAAAGTATAGCGATGGCTTGGGATATCACAGTTAAAAGGATACTAAAACATCCTCCCTTTTCCAGAGACTTGAAAAGATGGTGGCTAAAGCTATTGAAAAAAATATGTAGGGTTATTTTAATGGCCCAGCGGAGGGATGGAGGATGCATTACTGTTAGACCTGGCACTGTTGGCGTGGGTCTCCCTTCCAGTTTTTGCTGTTGCCTCATTTGTTTTTGCTGGTTATAGATGCTTTGGGCGCTGTGCCACTGCTATTCAGTGCCACAGTGCAAGTGTTCCCTATGGTAAATTGATGTATGGATTAGTGACTCCATGATTGGTTGGTTTGGTTTACTTGTCAGACCCTAGTACAGTGCACTGAGTGTGCCCAGGGCTTGTAAACCAAATGCTGCTGGTGGGCTTGCAGCACTGGTTGTGCCACCCACAGAAGCAGCCTGTAAAAGTGTGTCTCAGGCCTGCCATTGCAGAGCCTGTGTGCAGTCTAGTACTGCCATGTTGACTGGGCAAGTGCACCCACTTGCGAGTCCCTAAACCTTCCCTTTTCTGCATATTAGTCACCCCTATGGTAGGCCCACGGGCAGGGTGCATTGTAAGTATAAGGTAGGACATGCCCTGGTGTGTGTGGCATGTCCTAATAGTGAATTACAGTCATTTTCGTTTTTCACTATTGCAAGGCTACCTGTTCCCCATAGGCCAGAATGGGCAGTTTGATTATTACATCTTATAATCCTAACTGACCCTGGGAACATGGTAGAAAAACGAATTTAGTATGCCTGAACTCAGAATGATAAAATACATCTTTTAGTGAAGTTGGTTTTAACATTCTGTGTTTGAAAATACCACTTTTAGAAAGTAGGTATTTTCTTGCCTAACTATCCAAGCCTGCCTCTGCTAGGTTGTGTATTCCTTGTCTGGTTTGTGAGTGACAGGGGCTGGGGGATTCCAGGAGACAGGGTGAGTCAGCACAGGGCTGAATAGAGAGATCTGCATGTAGATGGGTGGGAGGAGTTGCACCTGGGACCTGAATAGGGCTGTGCCTTCCCTCCACAATGCTGGCTCCACCTCCTGTAGTGTGTCTGATGTCCCTGGCCTACACTGTGAAAGGAAAGAAGGAGTCTTGTCAACAAAGTGCTCCAGGACTGACCAGAACTGGTTTGGACTAGGCAAAGGCCTCTCTGCCTTCAGAGACAAAGGATTTTGGTGTATAAAAGAGGGGACCCAAACCCCAGAACTTTGGATCACTTTGGGAAACAAGAAGAAACCTTTGCTGAGGAGAGGAACCAGAGAAACTGAGGAAGAGACTATCCCTAAGCTGAGTGCTGTTTGGGGGATTGGCCTGCAGTGGTTGCCCTACTGCCAAAGAAAGGAGAGAGGAACTTTGTGTGTACTTTCATCAACTTGTGAAGGATCTCCAAGGGTTTGAGATAGAGCTTGCCTCCTGCTGAAGTCTCAGGGACAACAGACTTCACCAACCAGCTCCCCAAGAGTCTTTCTGGAAAGTGCCTGCTGCTGTGCTGGACTTTCTGAGGGACTGCGTGTCACAAGGAGCTGGAAGCGCGACTCACGAAGAAGACGCGTCGCCGCCGCAGCCGAAGTGCCTCGCATCACCGAAGAAAAGGATCGACGTCGCATCAGACGACGCCGCATCAACGGAGAAGAGTGTCACTGCCGCTGCCGCTGTCGCATCATTGCCGAAGCGCCTCGCATCGCCGGAGAAGAGGATCGACGTCGCATCAGACGCCGCCGCATCACCGGGAAGCGTTTCGCAGGGCCTGTCGCGGCTCAGAATAATCGTTGAGTCGCCGCACGGCCGTCGAATCGTTGTCGAAGCGCCTCGCATCGCCGGAGAAGAGGATCGACGTTGCATCAGATGCCGTCGCATCACCGGGAAGCGTGTCGCAGGGCCTGTCGCGGCTCAGAAGAATCATTGAGTCGCCGCACGGCCGACGGGCGTGCACGCATCGTGTCGCATCAACAAGAAGACGCCATCTTTGTTTCATTGCACCGGATCTTCATCGCATCACGGCGCTGCTGGTCGCATCGCCACGGAAGCGCAGTAAGAAACCGACGCATCACCTCCCCACGCCGAGAAGAACCGACGCATCCCCTACGCATCAGTAGGGACCCGACGCATCACCGTTCTTGCGTGTAAGGAACCGACGCATCACCTTCCCTGCAACACTTTCATTGTATAGCGTTACGCATCCAAAGGTACATTGAACTCAAAGTGGCACATTTTGCATCTTAAGAGAACTAAGCTAATTCTACCATTTTTGCAGTACAGTATTGTGGATTTTTGTCGTTTGTGGTCTTGTGCTAAATCTATATAAAGATACTTATTTTTAATATACAGCTGGTGTGGGGTCCATCTGTAGTGTTGTCACTTGATTACTGTATGTGTTCACAAATGCTTTACACACTGCCTCTGAGATAAGCCTGTCTGCTTGTGCCAAGCTACCAAGGGGGTGAGCAGGGATTATTTTAGGAGTGTACCCCCTTACCCCTACTAGACGCAAGGGTCCCTATTTGGTCAAAGGTACCTACCTCTGCCAACTAGAGACCCCCAAATCTAACATTGGTGGTCAGCGGTGGGGATTCTGGACTTGCATTTGTGACTCATGTACAGTGATTGGTGAACACTACTAGTGAGTGTAGACCAAAACGCGACCACATACTTTTGGTAGATTGTTTTTTCTGGGATTTACTATTTTTGCAAAGAACTGCCAAGTTTAACCACCATGGATAAAGCAGCATCCATAGCATCTGTTGATTTTGATTGGAAATAGGAGAAACTAGAATGCTACAATGTGAAACAGCTCAAGCACTTCTGCAGGAAATTTAAAGTTGCTATGACCGGTCTCTCCAAGAAGGATGAGTTCCAAAAGGCGCTGAGGGCCTGGGTTGAAGCAAGGAATACCCCTGAGAATAAGGAAGGGGCTGAGAATGCAGATGAGCAGCTGAAGGGGCCATTGGGTCCAGAGGGGAGGAGAGCAACTTCCCCAGTAGGTAGCAGTGTTTCTGCCAAAGGCCTGACCCCAGAGGAGTTGGCGGACAGGAAGGAAAACAGGATGCACGAATTGGAGCTTGCCAAGCTCAAGTTGGGTGGGCAACTGGAGTTAGAAAATAGGAGATTGGCCCTGGAAGAAAAGAGAATGCAGTTGGAGCATGAGAAAAGTTTGAGGGAGTTGGAGTTGAAAGCTAGAAGCTTAGAGATTACTCCCTCTGGTGGCAGCACACCGTCCATGCCTGTTGAAGCTAGGGTTATATTCCTAAAGATATGGTGAGAGAGTTTTATAAGAATGATGATATTGGGCAGTGGTTCAAAGCCTATGAGGTAGCCATGTCTTCCCACCGGGTCCCTGAGAAGGATTGGGGAGCGGGGTTGTGGGGGCGGTTCCTTAGTGAGGGCGGGACACACTGTTAGACTTGCCTTCTGAATTCCATAATTCTTATAGCCACATGAAAGATGCATTGATGTCCAGGTATGGGTTGACTCCTGAATTGTATAGACAGAGGTTTAGAAATTGCAAGAAGGTGGAGTCAGGTACCTGGGTAGAATATGTCACTTTTTTCTGCAGAGCATTGGATGGTTGGGTGAAGGGTAGCAAAGTTAATGATTTTGAGGGGCTCTTTGATTTAATTGCATGGGAGCACTTGTCAAGTAATTGTTTTCCAGAGCTACGCCAGCACCTTATTGATAGCAGGCTGACTAACCCTAGGAAGCTTGCTGAGGAGGCGGACCGCTGGGTGAGCACCCGGGTCCACAAGGGTCACATGGGAGACTCCGCCAAGAGTGGGCAGGGTCCCCAGCAGAAGAGTGGGGGGGACATGGGTAAACAGAGGGAGTTCCAGAAAGGGCCCCAAAGTAATCCCCAAGGGAACCATGGGAAGGGTTCCCAGCCTCCCCCTGAGAAGAAGCACGGGGCCCCGACAGGTAGGCCTGTTCCCAGGGGACCCCTGAGGTGCTACAAGTGTGGTGAAGTGGGCCATTAGTCTAATGATCCCCAGTGCCCACAGTTTGGAAAGACAGCACCCACTGGTGCTCCACTCCGGCAGATGGCGAGTGTAGCCCTGGGGGAGGATAGGGGTGTCCAAGGTGGGTGGGGTCCCGCAGAAATGTCCCTTGTCTCTTTAGGAGACTGTGAGGTGGTCCCCAGGACCCAACTGCCTGATAACACTAAAAAGTATAGGCAGTGGGTGACCATCAATGGCCAT
The DNA here is from genome assembly GCA_963921515.1 of Calotriton arnoldi. Taxonomy (NCBI): domain Eukaryota; kingdom Metazoa; phylum Chordata; class Amphibia; order Caudata; family Salamandridae; genus Calotriton; species Calotriton arnoldi. The sequence goes on along the minus strand of CAWUFW010008597.1, from coordinate 667,287 downwards.
AGAGTGGAGGCTCTTCGAGACACAGGAGCCAGTGTGACAGCTGTCAAGTGTCACCTGGTGTCGGAAGAGCAGGTTGTCCACAATGCATTTTACCCAGTTGTTGCCGCTGACAACACAGAGAGCCACTGCAAGGTGGCTCAGGTTCCCTTTGAGTGGGGGGGGTTCTCTGGTACTCTTCAAGTAGCTGTGAGGCCAGCCATGCCTGTTGACTGTTTGTTGGGGAACGATTTGGAGAGCTCACCTTGGGCTAAGGTAGAGCGAAGTGCTCATTTGGAGATGTTGGGTCTGCCTGACTGGGCGTGTGTGACCACACGGTCCATGGCAGCCAGTAAGGGTGTTCAAGAGGACCTGGAGCCTGAGAGGGGGGCCCAGGTGCCTGCCTTAAAGAGAAGAGGTAGGGGGCACAGGAAACCGGCCCCCGAAGTTCCCACGGTCCAGGAGGAGGTAGACCCTGAGGGGGATGCCCTGGAGCCTACAAGGGAACAAGTAGCTGAACTGGGGGACCTGCCTGAGCTGACCCATTGGCAGCAGGAAGGAGGACCCTCCAGGGAAGAGTTCTGCGTGGAGCAGAAGGAGTGCCCTTCTCTTGTGGATTTGCAGCAGCAGGCTGCAGACCAGGCAGCAGGTGATCAGTCTGGATCACATTGGATCTACTGGGAGAATGATCTCCTGTATACTGAGCCTAAGGTTACTGAGCCTGGGTCAGCCGTGTGCTGGTGGTACCCCAGCGCTTCAGAGCCTTCCTTCTGGGGCTGGCTCATGATGTGCCGTTAGCAGGACATTTGGGGCAGGACAAGACCTTTGAGAGGCTTGTCACCCACTTTTATTGGCTCCAAATGCGCAAGAGTTCAGATACTCACTGAAGGACCTGTCAGACTTGCCAGGCAAGTGGAAAGAGTGGGAGGAAGCAGAAGGCTCCTCTCCAGCCATTCCCTGTGGTCAGCACCCCCTTTGAACGGGTGGGTATTGACATTGTGGGGCCACTGGACCCCAAGACAGCCATGGGCAACAGGTTCATCCTGGTCTTGGTGGACCATGCCACCCGGTACCCGGAAGCCATACCTCTGAGGACAGTGACGGCCCCCGTGGTGGGACGGGCACTGATGGGAATTTTCTCCCAAGTGGGATTCCCTAGAGAGGTAGTGTCTGACCAAGGTACAAACTTCATTTCCAAGTATATGAAGTCCCTGTGGCAGGAGTGTGGGGTAACTTATAATTTCACCACTCCTTACCACCCCCAAGGAAATGGGTTGGTTGAGAGATTCAACCGAACCCTAAAAGGCATGATTATGGGTCTTGAGGAACCTATGAGGCGTAAGTGGGACGTCCTCTTCCCATGCCTTTTCTTTACATACCGTGAGGTGCCACAGAAATCTCTAGGGTTCAGTCCCTTTGAGCTTCTCTATGGTCACCCAGTGAGAGGACCTCTGAGTCTGGTCAAGGAAGGCTGGGGGCAATCTCCCAGGAAACCTCCCCAGGATGTATATAGCTACATGCTGGCCTTCAGGAACCAGACTAGGCATTTCAGGCAACTCGCTGAGGCGAATCTGGAAGCCAGCCAGGAGGAGATGAAGCGGTGGTACGACCAGAATGCCACTCTGGTAGAGCTTCAGCCTGGTCAGAAAGTGTGGGTCATGGCCCCAGTGGAGCCTTGTGCGCTTCAGGATAAGTGGACCGGACCATTTGAGGTGGTGGAGCGCAAGAGTCCTGTTACCTACTTGGTGGACTTGCGGTCTCCCAGGAACCCCTTGCGGGTCCTACATGTCATCCGCCTGAAGCCCCACTTGGAGAGGTCCGAAGTGGGCATGCTCTTAACGACAGATGCTGGAATGGAGGAGGAGACCGAGCCTCTTCCTGACCTCCTGTCGGTGACAGAGCGAGATGGGTCAGTGGATGGTGTGAACCTCTCTTCCACCCTGACCCCTGAGCAACAGAATGACTGCCACCAGTTGCTGGGACAGTTTTCTGATCTGTTCTCCCTGATTCCCAGTGTCACTGATTGGTGCGTCCATGATGTGGACACTGGAGACAGTCCTCCTGTTAAACACAAAACTTACAGGGTAACTGACAGGGTGAGAGCTTGCATCAAGGAGGAGGTCTCCAAGATGCTTCCGTTAGGGGTGATTGAGTCCTCTAACAGTCCTTGGGCCAGCACAGTGGTCTTGGTCCCAAAGGCTGCCGCACCGGGTGCCACGCCAGAACTCCGGTTCTGTGTGGACTACCGAGGGCTCAATTCAGTCACGAGGACTGACGCGCACCCCATCCCCAGAGCTGATGAGCTCATCGATCGGTTAGGGGCTGCCCGGTACCTCAGCACGTTTGATCTAACATCTGGGTACTGGCAGATCGCCTTGACTGATGGGGCAAGAGAGAGGTCAGCATTCTCCACACCAGATGGGCACTACCAGTTCCGGGTTATGCCCTTTGGGATGAAGAATGCCCCTGCCACCTTTCAGAGGTTGGTTAACCAGGTGTTGGCTGGGCTGGAAGAGTTCAGTGCCGCCTACCTGGATGACATTGCAGTGTTCAGCGCCAGTTGGGAAGAACATTTGCACCACCTCTGGGAAGTGTTGATGGCGCTGCGGAGGGCAGGCCTCACGATTAAGGCAAGTAAGTGCCAGATCGGGCAGGGTTCCGTGGTGTACTTGGGACACCAGGTTGGGAGTGGCCAGGTGGCGCCCCTACAGCCCAAGATTGAGACCATCCTGGCTTGGGAGCCCCCCAAGACCCAGACAGAGGTGAGAGCCTTTTTAGGACTCACTGGGTATTACAGGAGATTTGTCAAGGGGTATGGCAGCATCGTTGCACCCTTGACGGAGCTGACTTCCAGGAAGCAGCCCAAGAAAGTGATTTGGACTGACACCTGTCAGAAAGGTTTTGAGGCCCTGAAAACTGCCATGTGCACGGCACCCGTGCTCCTGCCACCCAACTTCTCAAGAGAGTTTATCGTTCAAACTGACGCTTCAGAGCATGGTGTGGGGGCTGTTTTGTCACAGATAAATGAGGAGGGCCTAGATCAACCCGTAGCCTTCATCAGTAGGAGGTTACTTCCACGGGAACAGAGGTGGAGTGCGATTGAGCGTGAGGCATTTGCTGTGGTCTGGGCGCTGAAGAAGCTGAGACCATACCTGTTTGGGACTCACTTCCGGGTTCAGACAGACCACAGGCCCCTCAGATGGTTGATGCAGATGAGGGTGAGAATCCAAAGCTGTTGAGGTGGTCCATTTCCCTACAGGGGATGGACTTCACGGTGGAACACCGCCCTGGTACAGAACACGCCAATGCTGATGGTCTGTCCAGATTTTTCCACCTTAGTGAAGAGAACTCCCAGGAGGTAGGGTAGTTCTCCCCACATTTCAGATGGAGGGGACACGTGTTAGACCTGGCAATGTTGGCGTGGGTCTCCCTTCCATTTTTTGCTGTTGCCTCATGTGTTTTTGCTGGATATAGATGCTTTGGGCGCTGTGCCACTGCTATTCAGTGCCACAGTGCAAGTGTTCCCTATGGTAAATTGATGAATGGATTAGTGACTCCATGATTGGTTGGTTTGGTTTGCTTGTCAGAACCTAGTTCAGTGCACTGAGTGTGCCCAGGGCTTGTAAACCAAATGCTGCTGGTGGGCTTGCAGCACTGGTTGTGCCACCCACAGAAGCAGCCTGTAAAAGTGTGTCTCAGGCCTGCCATTGCAGAGCCTGTGTGCAGTCTGGTACTGCCATGTTGACTGGGCAAGTGCACCCACTTGCCAGTCCCTAAACCTTCTCTTTTCTGCATATTAGTCACCCCTATGGTAGGCCCAAGGGCAGGGTGCATTGTAAGTATAAGGTAGGACATGCCCTGGTGTGTGTGGCATGTCCTAATAGTGAATTACAGCCATTTTCGTTTTTCACTATTGCAAACCTACCTGTTCCCCAAAGGCCAGAATGGGCAGTTTGATTATTACATCTTATAATCCTAACTGACCCAGGGAACAAGGTAGAAAAACGAATTTAGTATGCCTGAACTCAGAATGATAAAATACATCTTTTAGTGAAGTTGGTTTTAACATTCTGTGTTTGAAAATACCACTTTTAGAAAGTAGGTATTTTCTTGCCTAACTATCCAAGCCTGCCTCTGCTAGGTTGTGTATTCCTTGTCTGGTTTGTGAGTGACAGGGGCTGGGGGATTGCAGGAGACAGGGTGAGTCAGCACAGGGCTGAATAGAGAGATCTGCATGTAGATGGGTGGGAGGAGTTGCACCTGGGACGTGAATAGGGCTGTGCCTTCCCTCCACAATGCTGGCTCCACCTCCTGTGGTGTGTCTGATGTCCCTGGCCTACACTGTGAAAGGAAAGAAGGAGTCTTGTCAACAAAGTGCTCCAGGACTGACCAGAACTGGTTTGGACTAGGCAAAGGCCTCTCTGCCTTCAGAGACAAAGGATTTTGGTGTATAAAAGAGGGGACCCAAACCCCAGAACTTTGGATCACTTTGGGAAACAAGAAGACACCTTTGCTGAGGAGAGGAACCAGAGAAACTGAGGAAGAGACTATCCCTAACCTGAGTGCTGTTTGGGGGATTGGCCTGCAGTGGTTGCCTGACTGCCAAAGAAAGGAGAGAGGAACTTTGTGTGTACTTTCATCAACTTGTGAAGGATCTCCAAGGGCTTGAGATAGAGCTTGCCTCCTGCTGAAGTCTCAGGGACAACAGACTTCACCAACCAGCTCCCCAAGAGTCTTTCTGGAAAGTGCCTGCTGCTGTGCTGGACTTTCTGAGGGACTGCGTGTCACAAGGAGCTGGAAGTGCGACTCACGAAGAAGACGCGTCGCCGCCGCAGCCGAAGCGCCTCGCATCACCGAAGAAAAGGATCGACGTCGCATCAGACGATGCCGCATCAACGGAGAAGAGTGTCACTGCCGCTGTCGCATCGTTGCCGAAGCGCCTCGCATCGCCGGAGAAGAGGATCGACGTCGCATCAGACGCCGCCGCATCACCGGGAAGCGTTTCGCAGGGCCTGTCGCGGCTCAGAATAATCGTTGAGTCGCCGCACGGCCGTCGCATCGTTGCCGAAGCGCCTCGCATCGCCAGAGAAGAGGATCGACGTCGCATCAGATGCCGCCGCATCACCGGGAAGCGTTTCGCAGGGCCTGTCGCAGCTCAGAAGAATCGTTGAGTCGCCGCACGGCCGACGGACGTGCATGCATCGTGTCGCATCAAGAAGAAGACGCCATCTTTGTTTCATTGCACCGGATCTTCATCGCATCACGGCGCTGCTGGTCGCATCGCCACGAAGCGCAGTAAGAAACCGACGCATCACCTCCCCACGCCGAGAAGAACCGACGCATCCCCTACGCATCAGTAGGGAACCGACGCATCACCGTTCTTGCGTGTAAGGAACCGACGCATCACCTTCCCTGCAACACTTTCGTTGTATTGCGTTACGCATCCAAAGGTACATTGAACTCAAAGTGTCGCATTTTACATCTTAAGAGAACTAAGCTAATTCTACCATTTTTGCAGTACAGTATTGTGGATTTTTGTTGTTTGTGGTCTTGTGTTAAATCTATATAAAGATACTTATTTTTAATATACAACTGGTGTGGTGTCCATCTGTAGTGTTGTCACTTGATTACTGTATGTGTTCACAAATGCTTTACACACTGCCTCTGAGATAAGCCTGTCTGCTTGTGCCAAGCTACCAAGGGGGTGAGCAGGGGTTATTTTAGGAGTGTACCCCCTTACCCTGACTAGATGCAAGGGTCCCTATTTGGTCAAAGGTACCTACCTCTGCCAACTAGAGACCCCCAAATCTAACAATTACTATGTGGGATCTGTACCTGGGGGAGACCTTTGTGACCTTCGAAGAAGCTCAAACTAATCTCGGGGTATGACCTGGTCACTTTCTGCACTACATCAAACTGGCACGTACAACCAGGGAGAACTGGACAGGTTTCCCCAAAATGCCCCATCCGACAGCCATATTGGACACCTTGCCCCTGCTGGGCCACGCCGCACATGGTGTCGGTGTTATACCTCGCACTGAAACATGATAGGTGCACACAGCCTGACATGAAGAGGGCGGTATATTATTGGAGATTATTGGCAAAGGGTTGTAGACAAAATACATGATGTGGTGAAGCCGCGCATCAAGATTAATTTTATTTCATTTGTATCAAATGTGTAATGCATGTAGTTTAGCTTGTGTTTGTGTTTTATTTTGGGCTTTTGGAGGGAGGATTTGCTTTTATTTGGGCTTTTGGAGGGAGGGGTTGTTTAATTTTGGTTTTTTTTGGAAACAGTGGGGCACTTCACTCGCCTCACTTCTTTCAAAGGTTACCAGCTGCCCCCTTTGAGCTTGAAGACATGAGTCCTTAGGTCTTTCTGGAAAGGGAGCAGGTTGAATTTGAGTTATATGCTTTCTAGTAGACGATTCAAAATTGTTGGTGTATAGCAAAATGACGACAATGGTAAGAGATGCTCAGTAGACAAAACTTATCCTAGGAGGTTGAATTTCAGTAATGGGACAGCATTTCGCTACGACAATTTCATAGTAGTTTCCCTTGGACATGCATAGAGTTTTCCTCAGGAAGGTAGATGTTGGATTTTGCATGGTGTTGTTTGCATGCTGTTGGTTGCGACACATTGCCCAGTTAAGTAGCACGCATAGGCTTAGTTATTCTTGACGCGGAGGCAACTCTGACCTGTAGATAACACAAATTTGCTTTTAATGGACACTCTAACTTTCTAAGCTATTTCACTAACCAGCTATTGTTGATGTAGTAGTAGTACACTATTATTTGTGAAAATATGTCAGTATTCCACGCAATAGAAACAACATAGGGCCAGATGTATCAACATTGGTATTTGCGAGTCTATAATAGCGAATGTTACCGATTCGCTATTATAGATTCGCAAAATGCAATGTATGTAGGTTTTTGCAAACATTTTGCGATTCCTACATATGCCTTAATAGCGAATCGCAAATTGCGATTCGCTATTAAGGAATGGCTTCCCATTCATTCCTATGGGCCTAGAGGCCCATAGGAATGAATGGGAAGATATTCGCAATTTGCGAGTACCAAATAGGTACTGGCAAATTGCGCATGCAATTTCAAGGGTGCAAGGGAGCCAAAAGGCCACCCTGATGCACCCCTGAAATATGCATGTGTGCACATGTGGCGCACATACATGCCCTAAGGGCATGTATGTGCGCCACATGGCACTTAGAAAAATGCTAAAAGTGCATTTTTCAAGGAATTTACAAATTGCCACCAACTAGAAGTTGGTGGTAATTTGAGATTGCTTAATGCTAATTCGCAATTTGCAATGGCTGCAAGAATTGCATTTAGGGAATCGCAAATTGCGATTCCCTAACTGCATTTGCAATTTAGGTAATCGCAAATAATTGCGATTACCCATATTGCGATTTAAAAATGTTTCATACATTGCAAAACGCATTTTTGCGATCGCAAATGGGCCGATTCTGCGAATTGGCCCGTTTGTGATCGCAAACAGCGTTGACACATCTGGCCCCTAATTCCACAACCCACATTTAAAGCAAAGTGTGAAAGTAAAAAAAAAATGTAGCCGGCTATCAGACTTGGAAAAGTTGTGCAATATTTTTGCAATAACATTGTAATCAATGGAATAAATGCACTTTGCTGATTTGCATAGTTCAAATAAGGAAATCAGCGCCAGCCAGCTGTCATGATAGATGGAAGTAGGTGAAGATGGAACACAAAATCAATACACTGATTTTGTTTCACCCTCAGCAAACACAAGAGAAGGTCAATCGGGCTCCCTTCTGTATTGTGCATTGCATTTAATGAATTCCAGCCAGCCTTGGATTTATGCAGCGAATCATTTGCAAACTAGCAAGAATGGAAAAGGGACATATATGGAATTTGGCATAAAAAGTTATGAGCACATTTTCAGAATTCTTTACATTAGGTGCCAAATATTTCAGGATTATCTCCCTTGGTGGGACAAGGCATATAGGTAGATGCCCAAAACAACAGGCTTGATGTATGAAAAATTGTTCCTGATTTAAGACTATTCTATGACTGTTAATGCTAGGATAATCTGTAATAGTCTATCCTAGGGGCAGCACCAGCTCTACATAAATCAGTCTAAAAAATAGCATGGGTAGCCAAAATTGAGAGTGAACAAATGAATGTGTGCAGACATATATGGGCAGGAGTAAGACGAGCATGAAAGAAATTAAAGAAAACTGCCTTAGTGCAATAATCAACTTTGTCACAAACCAAGTAAAGTTAGAGCTATTACTCGTGAACAGAAATTGAGACAATAATAACTTTAATGTATAGTAGAAAATAAATACTCTCCACATCTGATCATTAATGCCCCTCGCGGCCCTGCTTCCTTTGACTGAAGCTTTTTAGCAACAGTTTTAATTCAGTAAAAATATTCCTATACAGAAATGTTTTTGGTTCATCATCACTGAAGCAAAATACTTGAGGTAAATAGCAGTCACTCTGAAGCCTGCACAAGGCAGACATTATCTGCTTGGTCTGGTGACTCAGTGGACTAACACACTCACTTCAGGGATCTGTATTGACTTCACAGTCACAGGTTTGAATCTCAAGGGGTCTGCTCAGCCTTCATCCTTACGAGGTCCACAAAAATGTGTACTGTTCGATAACAATAAACACAGATTATTTTGCTCCAATATGCCCCAAGTGGTGAGCATGGATGCGGCAAATAAACACTAAGGGCCATATTATCAAGAACGGGCGATAACATATCGCCGCTTTAGCGGCAGGAAACTGCCGCTAAGGCGGCGATAAGGGGCTTGATAATATGCCCTATAGAATTCCAATAGAAGCCCAGGTTTGATGTCCTTCACACCAGAACCTGGGCTTCTACTGGAATTCTATAGGGCATATTATCAAGCATCTTATCGCCGCTTTAGCAGCAGTTTCCTGCCGCTAAAGCGGCGATAATGTTATCGCCCGTTCTTGATAATATGGCCCTAAGTTATCTAGGCCATACTCCAGAAAAGTGTCTTGTGTCTTTATGGATGTCATTGGCATGTGCTAAGTAAAGCCCTGCCATCTTTATCTAAGGTACGATACCAATGTCTGCTGCTGAGTCGAGGATCGGAAGAGAGGAGCAAGGCGGCCGCTGCCTGAGCGGCAGATTAGTGCAATTTTTTTTTTTATTGTTTTCCTTCAAATCCCCACACTCCTCTACCATGCTCACCACTAACCAATGCAAGCAGCCGCCACTGCCCATTGCTTACCACTAGTTGGCTTCATTGTCACTCTCATGTGCTTTCTTATTATTGGTTAGCTGCCGTAGGATTCCTACCTCTCCACGTGTTTGCTCTTTTCCTGGAGCATGGACGCATTACTTGTGTCCTTCCACTGCTGCATTGTTCTTTGTGTTTAAGCTGTCTTCCAGAGTGCTTCTTATTCAGCTGTCTCCCTTGTGTACTTCTACCTTCTCTGTGTTCCTACTGCACACCAACCCTCGCTGTCTTTCATGTTGCCCCTCCACCACCATACCTTCATTGTCTGACTTGCCCCCCCACAAGCCCTCCCTCTGTTGCCTGTGTCATACAACAGCCATGCTGCTGTACAACATGGCTAAAAGCATTGACATAGCCAATACCGCGCGTTGATGAGACGTATTTGCTTTGCCAGTGCTTGTTTATTAGAGCCCTCTTCAATTTTGGATCCTACACAGTCGGGATTTAGTCTTGCATGCGGAAATTAATTTAATTTGTTGGTAATGGGAGAAACCTGGCGAAAGTGGCAGAGTAGTGCTCATGCTTTCAGAACCCCATGTCGCTTTCAACACAGTCTCACATAACACCCTTCTCCACCCTTTGCCTGGCTTGCAACATCCTATATTAACTTGTATTTTTAATATATATATAATAATGAAAACCTGTTTTTTAACTGGCACTTCATACCATCCGTCTGACATTTCAAATTGCTGCAAATAACGGTACTACTACTCAGGATATGGCATTCAATACCACCATGTTTTTTAACATGTAGCTCCACTACCGTGTTTAATCAGGACAGTGGTTTTATCTTTTATATGTAAAAGAACAATAATTGGCACTTGATTCACCTGGTAGACAAAACTCCTGCCAAACAATTAACTGTCTTAGGCTGCTGTTAGTGGGATGAATCAAAGCACCTTAAAGTTAAAAGCTAACGAGACACAGATGTTAATACAGAGTAGCCCACCCGTCTCCTGGTCCAATGATTAGTGGCTGTTGAGCATGTGTCCAGCATCTTAAAACCCCAAGTGAACAGATTGACTTCCAAATACTAGTTTATTGTAGTTTATGCTAAAAGTACTGCTTAAAGATCTCTTTGTATGCTCAGTTGTAGGCAAACTGTTGTTCAGTTAACTTTTCATTGTAAGAATATGGTAATTACTTGTCCCTTTGGGTCTAATTATGAGTGGCTCGTTAAATTCCGTCCTGTGTGTAAACCCTGTTTAGGCACAGGACGGAATTACGAGTTTGGTCAAATTTAAGACATCCGATAATTATCGGAAGCGTTAAATAACCCTACATTCGTTAAATTTGAGCAGGTCAAACCCGCCAAAGTATAACAGTGGAAAACATGCAGTATTTACCATATCATGAAGATTTTGGTGCCTTAAACATCAAAATCCTCAAGTTATTCCCCATAAACTTGAAGTAGGTGTTATTTAGCTCAAACAATAAATAACATACCCTGTGGTATCGTTATTGATCAGTGCAATAAATAACACCTCAACTCATAATCAGGCCCTTCGACTCCATAAAATGCATTGGCCAATCCACAATTTATTTAAAATTAGGCCACACATCCTCTTTTTAGGTCGAGCCTAGCGTTGCAGCGCATGCGCTGCTCGCTTTGCGAGGCATGCAGTATTCAGTATAACGTGGAAGCTTCGTGGAAGCTCCGCCCACTCTCCGCCCACTCTATGCCCATCTTTTTCATTGGCTTAGGTCCTAAATGCTGCCTTCGGATTGGTTTTAGGCTTGTTAGTCCCTCCTTATGACGAGCATGTCGTAATTTGTATCCTTCAATGGCTACTGGCCCCTTTACTTTCAAAACTATTTTCTTCCCGTGTCTCTTCCCCTCCCCTCCCGCAGTCCGTGGCTTCTCGGCCCCCGGGGGGTTTGCTTCACTCTGCACATTTCACGTTAGTCAAAGTGAAAGTTGCCGGCTGCGGAGAGCGAGTGCGCAGCCGAGGGGGTGAGACGGAGCACTGATAGCTTCCTACCTGTCTGGCTCCGCCGCCTGTGTGGACACGGACGAGACAGTGGCTCTCCGGAGTATTCAACCGGCAGACCACAGATGAACTGCAGTGCGGGAGGAGCAGACGGTCCAGAAGGGGAAGTGGCTGGCTTCACACTCACGACCGGCGGACCCGTGCACAGCCTCCGGCCGTCTGCTGGTCTTGAACGAACACCTCAGCGTGCATGGGAAGCTGCACCTCTACCGTGTCTGCTTCTAATGAGGAGCAGACTGTTGCGCGCTCACCGTGCCGCTAACCTCCTGTTTAGACCCCGGCTTCTGCCTCCCCCGCTGCATTCCTCCACCTCCTCTGCGATCCCCCGCCACCTCTGTTTTCCCTGTCCTCCTCCAACCCTGTGTGGGCCTCCTCCATGGAACCAGTGCTTTAAATGGGCCGGTACTCACCAGTACTGAGTACCGGAACTTTTATATTTTCTCCCCTCGAGTACCGGGACCTTTCCTCAGACAAGGAGAGTACCGGTACTCATAACGGCCCGGTCTTGATGTGGTTGGTGCTGCGCTCCTGAGCTCCATCCTTGGCGGTACCTTCTCCACGGTTTCAAGCGCCTCTGAAACTGAACTGAAGCCTGGGCTGAGCTGCTTCAAAAGCGCTAGGACCGCATTTCGTCTTCAGTAGAACACAGAGAGCTGCCTGTGCCTTTCTGGAAGTGAAGAGAGGAGGAGCATCGCTGCAGGGTGTCTTTCAGAGGAGGTCGGAAGGTGTCCAAAAACCGAATGGGCGCGAGCGAGTGTGGGACACATTGTTCAGGGCAATACAGCTTGTTAGCATGCCCATTGTTTTAAACGCCGGCAAATCTTCGCCCATCAACTATTTAAATATAAGGGATTTGCATGAAAGAAAACCCTGCCTCTAGACTTAAATCAAATCATTCATGATTTTTTTAAACTGCAGCACTAGTACTGATTTCTTAGTGGGTCGTTTATTCATAAACGTTTGTTATATAAGTATAAACTTAGGTGATTTGCAGCAATGAGACACATCTGTGGCAGTCTCTGAAAGGATTTCAGTATGCGAATACGTACACCGCACAAAATGCGACCCCCGACTTTGTGCTGCACTTGTTAAAGTTTTTGACTGTCTGGCACTGCGTGTGAAAGAGAATGTGTGAGGGCCAGGAAGTAAAGCAATAAGTGTGTGAGTTTGCAAGCATGGGTGTGACTGTGAGAATGAAAAGTAGTACTGTGTGCTTGTATGAAACTAAACGTGATTCAGAGAGCATGAAATGGACTTTTAAGTGTGTGAGGGGGCATGTGTGGGTGAAAGGAGGCAAATGTATTTAGACTGCATGTAGGGAATGTGTGTTAACAGTTCATCTCCATCTTTTCTAGAGATAATTTTGTGATTTTTATGATGTTCTCTGATGATTTTGTGAAATTTCGTTTATCTTTTTACGAAAATGTCAGCTATGTGCACAAATGATGCAGCTGGTTTACCATTCAGAAGACAGATGCAGTGGTGGGGGAGCCAACAAATTTACAGGGAGAGCCGAGCCAAGGGTCTGGCTGGGCTCTAAGAGAACTTGCATGAGCTGAGCCCTGGAACTGTTTGAATATAAATCATCCAACAAACATCACTGAAAATAGGATAAAGTCTCTTCAAAATAAAAAATGCATATTTTTTGTAATAAGGTACAGCTTTGGCATTAATAGGTCACGTTATACAATATTGAGGTAAAATGAAGAAAAAGGGAGATTTGTAAAGCAAAATATTTGCCTAAGATCACAGAGCTTGGTTAAGTGGAGAAGCCGGGATGTATCCCAGGTTTTCTTGTTTCACTTTGTATATATCAGCCACTAAATGAGTATCTATTTATCTCTCCTTTTTACATCAAATGTTAATGTTTTGTTTTTAACTTTGTGCATAAGGGCACAGCGAGTGCAGCAGGCAGAAGCCACATGAAATTTCGGCTCATTTTGGGCTCGAAGTTCCAAGAGAACCTGGAGTTGATCCAGAGCCCAGCATCTGGCTCGAGCCTGGCTCGACCTGCAAGTGGCTCACACACCTCTAGGCAAATGTACTTTAAAAATAGCTACTCATGAGGCCAACTCTAGCTTTATTAATAGGGCAAAGGCCAAGGGTTGGCAGCAGAAAGTGGGCGCAGTCGCAAAGAGCAAAGTCTGAACGTAATCATTTTTTAAAAATCTGCCCCAAAGAATTTGAGAACAAGACAAAAGTGATAATAAATGTATTCTGCCTCACCTAACTCATCACCACATGCTGCATTTCAAAATATTACCTTGAACAGAGATCTTTGCGTATCCAGCAAATTCCCGGGTATAATGGCACTTTAATAACTCTGGTAGTTAATGCATTTGCTGGAAATATCTGTGTGCATTTTTCTAATCAAAGGTTTGAATGAACATAAAATTGCATAGAGGATCAATGTGCCTGCTGTGACGCACAGCATGAGACATGCAGATCACAGAGTTGTTTTTTATATAGAGAGCTTTGTTGGTTACTGTTTTTGCTACAGAGATCATTGTGTTACCTGCAGGTCACAAGTTAATATATATCGTTTAGTGATTCATGATCCGGCATCAAAGATACGCATCAAACGTTAGGAAACTTGCAATTTTTTTCCTCATTATTTTATTATTGTAAGGGTGCTAAAAAAAAAAGGCTACTTTGGTTAATATTAAGGACTTATTGGTAAGTACTCTATAAATGGTTAGACATTCTGAAAAAGCATGCATTTTTTTGTTCAGACAAAGCTTAGAAAGGTAAAAAATATAGCCCCGCCCCTTGTCCCGCCTCAAACTCCACCCCCAGTCCACTGCTTATTTTTGGTGAGTACCTGCACTTATTTTTTTCCATTTAAAGCACTGCATGGAACCCATCCGCCTCCCTCAGCCTCCCACTCTCGCTTACTTGCAAGAATCCGGGCCGCCCGTGCAGGGTTTCTCTCCCCCTCTTTCGTGTATTTCCAACACCAGCCCACACTACCAAACTGCCCCCTGTGTCCCCACGCCGCCTGCTGCTGCAACCTGACGGTCACCTGACCCCGCAGCCGAGCTAAGTGTGCGCCCCCGTGGCGGCCCTCGACTGACAACAAGCAGCCTGCACTCAGATCCCATGGCCCCCCGCCCACCGGAGACTCTGAGGCGGCTGCCCACTTGCCAGGGCCCCCCTCGCAGAGCACCGCGCCTGGCTCTCTCACTGCAGCCGTTTCCCACTGCGGACCCCCGACCAAAACGAAATGTGTGGGCTTTTCTGGACTGAAAGTTGCTTTCTTTGAAAACTTCTGTTTTTAAAACGTGTTCATTTCATTAAGGGCATCTTAAAATAACACGGTGCAGTTACTGTTGAAAAGGGACATTTAAACTATGACTTCTCGTCCCGCGTCTCCACATGCACGAATTCAACGGAGATACAACAAACATAAGCGATCGACACATATTCACACACAGTGGATAAATAGATGAACACTTACCCCTTCAAACACAGCTCACCAATATTGGCCCTCACACGTTTCTACATTAAACATTCCTTTCCTTCTTGCAGGCATCCTTCACGAGCTACTATACTTGACAGGAGTAAATCAATGAATTGGGAACAGTAAACATAGGCGAGGTTCGAAAAATCATTTTAAAAGCAATATTTACATCCAATAAATAGCACTAGAAAACAAACACTTCTAATAAAACACGCACACTGCATCAAACATTTTTGACGTTTCTACCATAAGTGTTTTTTTGCTGAAATTCTGCTTTTAATTTGAGACCAAAGAGACCGCCGTGTCACTGAATTTGCATATTTTCATGTGAAATTACAGTCCTTAATGACTTCTACCACTTTGGAATACTTCCTACTAGAGATGCAATTGGAAACAAGCATTTGCAATGCAATAGGTCTCGCATTTACGCGAGTTTGAGCTATTGAGATTGCTAATGACAATGCATTTTATTTTTGTTTTCGTTTTTAAAACATAAATAAAAGGCATTGTCATTTACAATGCCAATAGCTTAAAGTCGAGTAAATGCGAGACCTATTGAATTGCAAATGCTTGTTTGCCTGTGGTGCTAAGATCTTATCTCCCACTAATTTGCTAAGCTTCATTGGCTCCATGTACACAAAACACCAATAATGTGTATTGGTTGCAAGCACTATTTAACACTGAAGTACTCACAAGTTAGAAGCCATCTTCATGCCTCTTCAGCTCATCTCCTCTCGTGCTTGCCGTTCATTAGGCACGATGCAGCAGTTGCACCTTCATGTACTTGGTGCCCCAACTTTGGGATCAGCTTCCCTTTGGCACGAGAGAACAGTCTAACCAACTCCTTTCAGCAAATCCAAAGCAAAGCCGTGGTTCCACCTTTGTAGAAGTGTTTTTCCTTTGAAGAGCTTCTTCCTGCAATGCTGAAATACACTTCGAAATCTAATTTTCCCTTAATGTAGCTAACCCTTCTCTTCATCCAAGAGTGTTAGCTAGTATTTGTGTGTCGGGTTGATTTACTTCTAATAACTGGTAGCGACATTCTGCTTCATGTACAGAGGCCAAACAATTTAGGCTCATCTGTCTCTGTCACTGTTAACTGTTGCCTTATTATTTTACAGCTGACACCAGTTTGGTCAATTGGAAGAACACCCTAACCCCTGAAGAATTTTGAGCATTCCCATGAGTTCTGGAAAAACTGTTCAAGGAAGGTTGCAAGACTGTTATTTGGGGCCACTAGAGTAAAGTGCAGAGTGGGCCTCTGAATACAAAATGCAGCACTTCTTGGAGGCGATGCAGGGTTCATTGGATGTTCTGAAAATTCATTCATTTACTTTGAGCTGCCTGCTGGCTGCTCTTTTGGATCATGACATCCAAAGGCCTCCTACTCCTGAAGCTTGTCATGGTGGGAAGCTGGATGCTGGACTTAGTGAAGACTGATTGACAGTTTCTGTGCATCATCAGCTAAGAACCTTCCTGCACAAGATCAATCCTCTGAATCATTTTCCAGAGGAATAAACGAGGAGAAAAAAATATTTTTCTCCTGGTTGTGCCTCCCCTGGGGATGCGTAGCATCTTGACAAATTCCCATGTTTACCAGTAATGGCAAATCTGGGAATGCGCCTAAATCCATGTGTGGATGTGTGGGAACACCCACATTCCACCCATGAAATGCATCTCTGGGGCAGAGTAGCGCATTGCAGTGATTTGTGCTGTGTTGAGTTACTCTAGATTTATCAAGCCACCTAGGGCCACGCAAGATGGCCTTGCGCGGCTTGATAAATCTAACTTTAGTGTTGCGTCGCCACAGCACCCATTGCGTGGTACAATGGCGATGCAACACTATGCTAAATTTGCCCCTATGTTCATAATCTGTGCGGAGATGCATGTAAGGGTCAGCATGTGTTTACAGGGGCACTGATAGGAAGGAGCTGCAGCACAGAAGGTCTCTATGCACAGCTTTACAAACACATCTTTAACCTTCGAGACACTTAATAAGGAGGAATACTAATATCTACAGTGAAGTGGGTTGAAATATGCAGCTTAGCGCCCCCAGTACCCTTAATGCGTCCTTGTTCTACTTGGCTGTCGCCAGATTGACTGAATGCTCTGTCTTGTTTGCAGTCTCCATGGATGTTTTTCCAAATCTAAATTCTTGAAATATTGACTTGAATATTTGACCACCCACAGGCTTTATCGTCATTGTATGACTAGTATATCAATTTAGTGACAACTTGAAACTGGAGAGTACATGACAAGGATTATAAGCAACTATTTGAGTACAGAGGTGTGCATCTCACCACCATCTATTTGTCACTGAATTAACTTTCCGTCCTAACCTGGTGAGATTGCACCCACGGGAGAGGTGCAGAGTTGAAGAGTTGAATATGTTTAAGGAATGGGACATTATACAGTGTCAGCAACATCGACAACACAGGAGCTATGTTTCCCTGGCATGCACTATCGTTTTTTTCATGATATTGAACTTATAATGTAATGAGATTAATGTGCAGCAATTCATGTTAAACACAAAGTATTTGTGCAACTATTTTTATACGGTTTTAACTTTGTTGTTTTCTCAACGTGTTGCACACTCTTTTGTTTAGAGCATCAGCATCCCGCAGTTACATGGGTGAGAGCGCTAGTTCAAATATTTGTGATACATCACTAGGGGCATTATGGGTAATTGAGTTTAACACATTAGAGTGATTACAGCCAGTCGTCGCGTCATCTCGTAATCCAGTGCATGGTTTAGTGCGTGCTTCATGGCACGTGACAGTTGAGCTGAGGGCAGTTGGGGTGATAAAGGTGAGCGCGAATTTACAGCAGCCGGACATAGTTTCTGTCGACAAGACGTGTGGGAGTAGAGTGCAGGATTTAACGCGTGATGGAAATGTATTAAATTAAAAACGAGAGGATATTCAGAAAAGCTTTGTATTTGGAGATTTTTACAGCATATGTCACGGTAAGCGAGTTGCAGAGCGCATTTACAATTCTAGATACAGACAGGCCTCATGGGGGAATAGAAGGTTAGGAACCTTTCAACATTATGGATGCCTGGATTTTAGATATATGAGGACCGTGGCTAGTTGATATTTAACACGGATTAGCGCTTTAAGTCATGACTGCAGAAATAATTGAGCAACAGGGATTGAAAGTAGTACTATTGCACAGTTTTAACATTTCGGAATCATGGTTGTGTTTGGTATGTACATTGCATTACAAGTACTATGAGGGAACTGATGATGATTAATTGTTTGTATTTTAGATGCCCCTGAAGAAGGGATTTTCCCGAAATGCATTGGGCGGTTTTAATAAAGCGTGGCATGTGGAAACAGTTATTCTCCTGTGTTTTTATGAACAGCAATGAACAATAACGAAAATGAGTAAAATGAATTGAAGACAAAGGGTGAAGAGGAAAAAAAAGGATGAATAACATTGGATAAAATTGAGGATTAAGTGAAAAGTTTATCATGAATTTAATTCATTGGATTCGTTTGAAACTGGTTGTGCAGCTTGATGGGGATCGTAATGTGGTGCCCTCGTGTTCCTACTAGTATATCAATTTAACCACCCCTAAAAATGGTAAAACATGATTGTGATCATTTAAACTCTCCCAGAGCTGTTGATCTTTGGCCGACAAAACAAAGGTATAATTAAAGTGAAGTTGGGTAACACTGTAACTTTAAGAATTCACCCAAGACACTGCGCGCGGTACAATGATGCATTATGACTGACGTCAGGAGTCAATGCTCCCAAAAGCTACTAGTGAGACAGTCATTGAGGGTGATTGCAGGACAAGTTTTGTCAGACGCCCTCTTTAATAGATATGCAGGACGTCCTGCAGCCCACGGCGCAAACGAGCGAGCAGCAGTTCGATAAAGTTTGTTTTGGCTGCTGGCAAAGTAGTGGAGGCAGCCCCGTAATCTTTCTGAAAAATGATCATCCCGCGGCTGGAACCGTCACCCAGCAGCGGCCTGCTGTAAGTGTACCACGGAGAGGCCGCTGGTCGCATTGGTTCCTCACTCAGAGTAGACCGCTAGAGCACACCATAGTCTAGTGCTTAATTTGAGCCGGTGCTTTCCGGTGCTCAGCACCGGCACTTAATTGGTTTCCGGTGCTCGGCACCGGCACCTAATTGTCAACATCATACTTGGAACAGTCTACCACATGGTGGCGCTGCTCATCTAATTTAGAGATGAGCAGAACAACTGTTGTTTAGGAATACAATATACATTAAAATAGTGCTAATACCTGCCTCCCCAGCCATTACTTTAGCTTTGGGGACCTGGAATAATCTGAGCTGTCGCATTTACATGCGAAAGAGATGGTTAGTAGTTGTTTTGGCAGCGATGACAAGGGAGATGGGTGGTGCAAGCAACAGTGGCCTCCTGGTCAGAGCCCTGGCACTTAATATTTTACAAATTAAGCACTGCCATAGTCCAGTCTGTGTTGCTGAGCCACCCTGAATCATGACCGGTGTTGCTGCCCGCCCAGAGAATCCCAGTCATACTCCTCGGCCACGAGGCGGGCCTGGTGGAGTCAGGTATTGTCTGCTTTTGTAATATTGCTTAGTTTCTAATAGCTCGCGCTGACGGGGTACTGTGGTCTCACCTCTCTGGATCATGGGAGGGGATTAATGTTAGAAAGTAAAATAAAGCAACAACAGCACCAGCCCCAGCCTCCTGTGAATCCGATGCCCTTTATGCTTGTGGCTGTACTCACATTGTTTATTTTCATACTCTCTGCCTGCCGTTCAAAAGATGCTGGTGCCCAACAAGCTCTGTCTGTGCTAGTGGAGGGGCTCTGCAGTGAATGCGCGGCGCATGATGTTTTTGGTCTTCAGAGGGGTCGGAGCACTATCTCAGATAGCGTGCTCTCCCCTCACTCCTGGGCCCCCAGCCCCCTCACCCGAGACTGTTATACTGCTGCTGCTCAGCCTGAGTGCCTGGGAGAGAGAATGTGGGTGAATGGAATGTTCGTGTGTGTGAGTGTCAGTTGGAGATGGGCTGAGCAGCAGTGAGGCTGCTCCTGGTGGGGCTCTCCCCTATGTAACTCCTTACCTTAATAAACCTACATGGAAAACTACCTGGATTGGACCTTTCTCATTTTACTACATTTTGGCGACGATCTCATCCATGCCTGCTCACTGTTTTAATATTCTCTTTTGTCAGTTTTCTTCCACACTTGTTGTTGGTTTCCTTGTGCTCTTCGTGTTTGCCTGGCCAGCTTGCACGATTCTGGTACTTGGATTGGTATGTAGTCTGTAGCGTGGGAGTGTCTGGGTTGTTTTTTTTTTTTTTTGTGTTAGAAAGGAGGATGGTGGTATGCATGAGCCTTTGTACTGGTGTCTCTGTTTCTCTCTTCCTATTTTCTCTTTTTGCATGTATGTTCCTTCTTTTATTTTTATACTATGCTTCTTTTAATTGTCATCTTTTATTTATCTTGCAATGTGTATAATGCCTGTGTGCATTCTTTCTTTTACATTGCAAAGAAAGGGGATGTGTTATACTGCTGCTGCTCAGCCTGAGTGCCTGGGAGAGAGAATGTGGGTGAATGGAATGTTCGTGTGTGTGTGTCAGTTGGAGATGGGCTGAGCAGCAGTGAGGCTGCTCGTGGTGGGGCTCTCCCCTATGTAACTCCTTACCTTAATAAACCTACATGGAAAACTACCTGGATTGGACCTTTCTCATTTTACTACAGACACTTCAAACTTGCAGATCAATTTACAATTTATGTTGTTGACACTGGAGTGTCAACAACATTCTAATTAGCTAGCCATCTCGGCATCACCTCGGGGAAAGTGTACAGTGTGACTGGGGTGTCTGTACTCTTGGCACATTTGCACACTTAAAAGTGCCGGGCAGCGGTGGTCTGCCAGCTTGGATGCACGACACAGTGACAAGCAGCTGCCATATTCGGAGGCTGCCCGTCATCAGACACACCTCACACACATTTCTGGTGCTTTGCAGCAGTTTTAAAAGCTCCCTAGTTTTTCGTTGCTCAAATGGGTGTAATTTCTGATATTTATATGTTTCCCTCGTCTTCATTGCTTGATTTTTGCTCGTGAGAAAGTGTCACTCATAGTCATTGTTAGAAATGGGGGTCTCTAGTTGGCAGAGGTAGATACCTTTGACCAAGTAGGGGCCCTTGCTTCTAGTCGGGGTAAGGGGGCTACACTCCTAAAATAACCCCTGCTCACCCCCTTGGTAGCTTGGCACGAGCAGGCAGGCTTATCTCAGAGGCAGTATGTAAAGCATTTGTGAACACATACAGTAACACAATGAAAACACTACAAATGGACACCACACCAGTTTAGAAAAAATAAGTAATCTTTATCTAGACTTAACACAAGACCAAACGACAAAAATCCACAATACAGTATTAAAAAATATGACTTCCAAATGGTAGATATAGCTTAGTTCAATGTAGATGGTAAATGCGACACTTTACTCTCACAGCACCTTGGATGCGTAACGCAACATAAACAAAAGGGTCGCAGGGAAGGCGATGCGTCAGTTCCTTGCTTCGGGGGAGGCGGCGCACCTGTTCCTTACTGCAGCGCAGGGGAGGCGATGCGTCTGTTCCTTACCGGAGAGGAGGCGAAGCGTCTGTTTCTTACTGCGATCCGGTGCGATGCCACAAGATGGCGCATCGATGCGTCGATCCGGTGCGATGCGACAAAACGGCGTCTTTGTGATGCGACAACTTGGATGCGATGCGTGCATGCCCGGCGGCCGTGCGGCGTAAATGATGGTTTCTTGAGCCGCGACAGGCCCTGCGACGCACTTCTCCGGCGATGCGACGGCAACCTCTGCGGCGGAGGCACTCTTCTTCGGTGATGCGATGGCAAACAGCTGCAGCGGCGGCACGCTTCTTCGGCGATGCGACGGCAACAGCTGCGGCGGCGACACGCTTCTTCCTCGTTGCATCGCTCTTCCAGCTCTCAGCGACACGCAGTCTCTAGAGGGCCCAAAACAACAGCAGGCACCTCTCTGCAGGCAGAATTCCCAGCAAGGAAATTCAGGGGAGCTGGTGGTGAAGACTTTGTATCCCTGAGACTTCAGAACAGGAGGCAAGCTCAGCTTCAAGCCCTTGGAGTTCTTCCTCAAGATGATAAAGTACACACAAAGTTCCTTTTCTCCTTTCCTTGGCAATAAGTAACCACTGCAGGCCAACCCCCAAACAGCAAACAGCACAGGGGCAGTCTCCTCCTTCAGCTTTCTTGGTTTCTCTCCTTGGCAAAGGTTCGTCTTGATTCCCAGAAGTGATCTAAAGTTCTGGGGTCTGGGCGCCAATATTTATACTACTAAATCCTTTGTTCTCTGAAGGCAAAAAGTGTCTGTACCTAGCCAAAACCAGGTCTGTCCTCCCTGGTGCAGCTTCCTGTCAGGAGGTGGAGACAGCATTGTTGAAAGCAGACCTGGCCCAGGTAGCTGTAAGGAAAACTCCTCCCCCTACTCTCTATACTATGAAGGCTCAGGCAAGTGAAAGAATCTCCTCCCCCTACTCTCTATTCAATGCAGGGCATATTCAGCCCAGCCCTGACCCATCAGACTGCTGGAGCCAAGGCCCTCTCCAGCCCCCTGTCACTCACAAACCAGACATGGAATACACAAACCTAGCAAAGGCATACTGGATGGTTAGGCAAGAAAATTCCTACTTTCTAAAAGTGGTATTTTCAAACACAGAATGTAAAAATCACCCACACTAAAAGATGTATTTTAACATTCTGAGTTCAGGCATACTAAACTTTATTTTCCTATCTTGTTCCCTGGGTCAGTTATAATTATAAGATGTTATAATCAACCTGCCCATTCTGCCCTATGAGAACAGATAGCCTTGCAATAGTGAAAAACGAAATTGGCTGTAATTCACTATCAGGACATGCCACACACATCAGGGCATGTCCTACCTTTCACATAAAATGCACCCTGCCCACAGGAATACCTTGGGCCTACCCTAGGGGTGACTAACATGTAGAAAAGGGAAGGTTTAGGGACTGGCAAGTGTGTGCACTTGCCAAGTCGACATGGCAGTCCCAGACTGCACACAGGCTCTGCCGGTTTTGCCCATACTCAGCTTAAAAAGGTGAGGGGACCTTATACTTATACGTGTAGAGAGTTGGTTGCGATCAAGAACGTCAATATAAACAAAGAAATACCGACTAGTGCCTGCCCCACTCCCACTGAAGTGATGGGACCTTTTTCCTGCAGCAACTGTAAATACCAAAGCGCACCAGTCCACTCCAAGAGAGCTAATACCAAGTCAAAGCAGGATATAGGCTCTGTTCCCCATCTTACAGAAAATAGGCACTTTGCCAGAGCAGACACCAGCAATGACTGGAACGGTTTCCTGGCCAATGTAAGGTCACTGCCCAAACATGCTGCTAATATATGGGACCTGCTGTCTTCCAACAATCCCCATATAGGGTTCCTAACAGAAACTTGGACCAAACCACACTCCAATCCTGACATAGCAGTAGCACTCCCTGATGACTACCACATACTAAAACTAGATAGACCTCACAGGACTGGGGGAGGAATAGCCATAGTCTATAAAAACTCTGCTACTCTTTCCGTTCTAGACCAAGTAAGTAACGATCAGCTGGAAATACTGGTTTTTAGTAAGAATTTGCACCACAATCTTAACTGGAAAGGAGCCATAGTCTATCGCCCACCAGGACCACTAACCAATACCACCTCACAGCTCATTGAACTCATTGCCCCACATGTCATTTCCTCCAGGAATTTTCTTCTTCTGGGAGATTTTAACATACACAGTGAAATTCAAGACAATCCGGATGCTTCATCTTTTCTGACCGAACTGTCTGCACTCAACCTTACTGTAATAAATAAAGATTCAACCCACCAGGCAGGGCACACGTTAGACATCATCTTAACTAATTCTCCTGACATATCCTATGTTGCTACGACTCCTCTGACCTGGTCTGACCATTCTATGGTCGAGTTTCGTATTAACAACCACAAGGCACACCCCACTCCCAAATGCTATCCAAATAAAAGCTACAGAAAGTGGAATTTAATTACACCAGCACACTTTGAAGGTGCATTTTGCCCACCTCATTACTCGGAAACGGATAAGGTTGAGAAACGCCTAGCCTTCTTCAATGCCAGTCTACTTGCTACCTTAGATAGCTTAGCACCTCTGAAACAATGCCCTACAATCGCAAAACGACGCCAGGCCCCGTGGTACTCGACCTCCCTGCGGCTAGAAAAAGGCTCATGCAAAAGACTCAAACGCCATTGGCGCCGCTCTCATAACCCTTCAGATAAAGAAAAATTCAAGGAGGCTCTAATTCATTACCAACGCAACCTAAAAAATGCAAGAAACTCATATCGCAGCCTCTCTTGAACAAACTGGGAGTTCTCAGAAATGCCTCTATCAGATCCTAAAAACCTTCACCAATCCTTTGGCCTGCGACACGGCATCAGCACCATCCCAAACGCTGTGCGATGACATTGCTAGTCATTTCACTCAGAAAATAGACATGATCTATAACAAAATCACTTCTACTATAAATCCCCATCCTAAATTAGGAATTGAACCCATACACATCCCACCGGTAACTTGCTCATTAGGAAATTTCCCACTACTCACAATAGAAGGTACAGAAGCACTCTTAAAGGATACAAAATCAGGTTCCCCATTGGATCTTATACATGCTAAATTAACTGCCACTTTGTCCAAACAGCTCGCCGACCCTAATTGTAACATTCTTAATAGCTCCCTGAAGGAAGGAGCCCTCCCTCCTGATTGGAAAGCTGCACAGATACTTCCGATTAAAAAAAATCCCAAAATCTCACCGGAAGACGTAACAAACTATCGACCCATGTCGCTCCTTCCCATCCACACCAAAATCTTAGAAAAACACATTAATACACATCTCTCCAACTTCATTGAATCCACTAACAGCCTAGATTCCTCACAATCTGGATTTTGCCCTAGATATAGTACTGAGTCAACCCTGGTAGCAGTAACGGACAACATCCGGATGCTGTTGGACAAGGGTCAGGCGGTGCTTTTGGTGCTGCTTGACCTTTCCGCAGCATTCAACACCATATCCCACCAAATTTTACTCCGAAGACTGGGTGACATAGGCATCACAGGAAATGCTCTGAAATGGTTGACCAACTTCCTATCCGACAGAACACAGACCGTTAACCTAGGTCCTTACCACTCTAAGACAACCAAGGTGACCAAGGGAGTACCACAGGGCTCATGCTTGAGCCCTACCTTATTCAACGTTTACGTTGCTCCCCTGGCGAGACTGTTGAGAAAACTGGGTTTCATCCCCATATCATACGCAGATGACACCCAATTACTCCTCTCACTTGACAAATCCAACCCTAATATTCAAGCCACCTTTGGTGAAGGAATGAAATCTATAGCGGAATGGATGAAAATTAATTTTCTCCAACTGAACGCTACTAAGTCTGAGATAATGCTATTTGGTGATGCCACTGTGAAATGGTCGCCTAGTTGGTGGCCAGAGGAACTGGGTCCCACCCCATGCCCTAAACAAGTGGTAAAAAACCTTGGAGTCCGACTGGACCAAAAACTCACCCTGGGAGACCATGTCTCTTCTACTATTGGAGCCTGCTTCCATAGCCTTAGCATGCTCAGAAGAGTCTTCCCTTTCCTACCACGGTCTTCGAGGAAAACCTTGATTCAGGCACTGATCTTAAGCCGCTTAGACTACTGTAACACGCTGTTGATATCAGCTAACAAAAGGGCCATAAATAGATTACAGGTTGTCCAAAACACCGCGGCTCGACTGGTAACCAATGCCCCCCCAAGAACAGCCTCCCTCCCTTTGCTGCAGAAACTACATTGGCTGCCCATACGGAAAAGGATTCATTTCAAAATATGTTGTATGGCTTATAAAGCCGTAAACAGATTAGGCCCTAGTTATCTCAATGACAAATTTGTTAAATATGTGCCTCTCAGACCCCTCCGCTCAGGAGACAAAGCCCTGATTTCAGTCCCGCGCTTTAGAAAGTCTCGACAAGGTGGTAAGGCCTTCTACCATCTTGCCCCACGCCTCTGGAACGAACTCCCCATATGCCTGCGACAATGTACAGACTACCTGGCCTTCAGGAAATTGCTGAAAACATCGCTCTTCTAATCAGGTCTCCTCAGTTCGCTTATGCGGCCCCAGCGCTGAGATACCTTTATGGGGTGATTCGCGCGCTCTATAAGTGAAATAAATAAATAAATAAATGGCAGGCCTGAGCCACATTTTACAAGCTGCTTCTGTGGGTGGCACAACCAGTGCTGCAAGCCCATCAGCAGCATTTGATTTACAGGCCCTGGGCACACATGGTGCACTGTACTAGGGTCTGACAAGTAAATCAAATGGCCAATCATTGAGTCACTAATCCATTACAACAATTTACAATAGGGAGCACTTGCACTTTGGCACTGAACAGCAGTGGCAAAGTGCCCGAAAGCATATAGACCAGCAAAAACATAGCAAAGACATAGGAGGCAACAGAGAAAAAATGGAAGGGAGACCCACGCCAATGGTGCCAGGTCTAAGTCATTGAATGTCACTCATAATTACACTGAAATTATGAAAATGTCACACATAAGCAATCTGAAACCTTGGCAGCTATGTTACCACTGAGACCGCTCCCAAGCCTGCCGAGCAACTGCCACTCACGCTTATATTAATGGTACATTAGCAGCGCCCGGTATAATGCGTGACTTTGCATTTCAGTGCGATGATGCGGACCACCACACTGAAAAGCGTTAGTCTAACGCCCCATGCGTGGTACTTGGCAGGGCTGTTGACGTTGGTGTATTAAGTGATTTCTGAGAATCATTGAAGTTAAATAAAGAGTGTGTACACAGATTCCATGCAGGTTTTGAGTTTGGAGAGTTTGGGTTGAACACCCCACATAAATAAATCTATGATAAGGGGAGGGTGTTGGGAAGTTTTGAAAAATGCGTTGTTTTCATGCAATCTCTTGGCCAACCGAACGCAGGCACAGTCAAATCTTCACAATGTGAGATTTAAAACGTGCTAAGAAGCGATCTCATGGACATATGGATGTTCCTAATTCACCGCTAGACATAGCATTTGGGCCTCAGAAAATAGCAGACATTGAATCTCCCAGTACTGCATTTTTTCAGATATTATAGAGGAAATATTTAATACACAAAAAACAGATAAGACATACTTTTAAGTCGAGAATCAACAGAGCCCGATTTTAAGAACACTAGTCTGTGCAGGAAATTACTTTTTCTGTTAAAACAATTAGATCAAACGGACAAGAAGTTTGAAAAAGAAAATGATGGAAGAGGTAATTTTCCACTGGCCTGGAGTCCCATCTGGAGCATTTACTTTCTAAATTAGACCCTACAGTCATTTGAAGCCACAATCCTAAATTTGGAGTGAGTGAACTAACCACAAAACTTCCAGAGCAAATGATCAGTCTAGACAGCATATCAGCCATGGCAGCCATTCATAGCACTATTTGAAGAACACACAACTTTTCCTTGATACTAGTTTTACCATATTTTACTAGACGAATTTCCTTTTACTTTTGTCAGACACCGTTCAGCTGGGCCACGGGTCAAGAGGAGGCTATTGAACCACAATCATGGTGGTTGGGGTCATTTGCCTCTATTGTCTTGGAGTCCATCCTACTTTGGATGTGCAAGCTGGGAGAAGGATTCCCTTGCCACGCTTGACCTTTCAGGGTAGCGAGGGCGAGCAGTCAGCGGCTTCTAAGGGAGATAGTGTGGGGAATAGAGATTTAGTACTCAAAACCGTCAACAACAGGTATAATAAATCCAGTCCTGTGCTTTTCTTTTGGTAAAAAGTGAAGTACTTTTATCACACCAAAACAAGAGATTACACTCAAAGCGGGATATTCTCAAGAACGTGCGATAAACATCGCCAAAATAGGTTAACGCAAGTTTTCATATCGCCGTCTATCGCGGGAAAATAACTCCGGGTTAACGTCGTATTCTCAACAGGGCGATAACATGCGATAGTCTCCCAAGAACGTGTCAAATGTCCGCGATAACCGGGACGGCGATGAAAACCCGAACACGAAAAAAGTTGCAATGTGCCCTACCGCGATAAAAAATCCAGCGAGAAGCAGCGCCAGGCCTGCAAGTCCCACAAGTCAGGCTGCAAAAAGCACAATAAAAGCGGCAACACAAAACACAAACAACTGCGAAGCACCATGGAGGTAGCCGGAGCAAGCACAGAAGACAACCAGAACCCCACAAGCCCCACGGAGGACCAGCCTGGGACCTCTGGGTCAGGGAAGGGCAAGGAGAAGAGGAAGACACGGTTCAGTCCGCAGGAAAACAGGATCCTGATCACGGAGGTGATAGAACACCATCAACAACTGTACGTCACCTCCACTGTGTCATTGGCAACAAAAAATACAATATGGCAGTCCATCCTGGACAAGGCGAATGCAGTCGGAGTGCTGAGGAGGTCAATGGACGAGGTCAAGAGGCGCTGGAATGATGTGAAGCGCAAGACCAAGCAGAAACTCGCAGACAACCAGAAGGCAGCAATGCAGACTGGAGGTGGGAGTCCAGTGCCACAGGAGGAGCTGGATGAGATGGAGGAAATAGTGTCCACAGTCATCAGTGGGGAGACGGTGGCAGGAGTTGGGGGACCAGACACTGCTCAACATGACCGGACACAACAGCAACAGGGTGAGTAACCACCAGGGACTGGGGGGACGGGGGGAGACGGGCACAATGGCACACATGCACAATTAAGTAGAGCACATCTGCGGACAAACCATGCCCAAGAGTCACAACTCCAACCAAGAGCCCAATTTACCCAAGTCTGCAACATCACAGCACTGCATAAGCACAGAAGTGAAAGCCACACCGCCTGAAAGGGATAAGGGCCAGCCAAATCAGAGCTGAAGGGGCAACTCACCTACAATGCAGCACACACACATAAGATCCAGAGCACCGCAACATTTACAACAATGTTGAACAAACGGCAACACCAGCACAACAGAACAGAGGACACAACAGCTGCCGCTTGTGTGTGGAAAATGGCCATTCGCATGTGGCACAGCAGGAAACTGTGAGATGATAATGTACTAGTACAACCCCACATCCCTGATGGTGCAGTAATGCATGTATGGCCGTGACCGAGATAGGCAGTGAGACACACATTGTCATGCAAATCAACACTCATCACAGTTGAATACAAGTGAAGGTGCGTAGACTTTATTAGCATATGCGTGTCAGTACGGCCAAGATAAGTGCCACACCATGCAGACCAATCAAGCAGTATGTCAGAACGTGGAACGTTGCCAAGCGCCGCTGTCCACTCCGTGGGAGTGCCGCACCATTCACAGGTGTGTGTTTACCCGCATTGTTGTCCGCTCATGTATTCGGAGTCCAGGCGAATGCAGCCATGTCCACTGTCGTCGTGGGAGATGTGACCAGAACCCCAAGTTCAAACAAGGTGTTGGCACATGTGCAATGTGTTCCAAACTGTTGTGTCTGCAGGTACGTAGTTACACGTCCATGAAAGCTAGTGCAGCTTCGTAGGCAATCATTTCCAACATGAGGTCGTCGTCGACTTCATCGAACAGGATGGCGAGGCTAACCATTAGCAGGTCCGGACAGATGTGCTGCGTCCACCCCCTTTCACCAATTAGCACTACAGCCCAATAGGGGAGCGGCTCAATTTGCTCACGAGGAGTTCTGCAATCTCCCAGGTTCAGCTGCCAGCATGTATGCCAAGTATCCAGGCATCCCATAGACGGGTGACACTCATGGTCATGGGCCAACAGGGGGCACACACACATGTCGAAATCCAGTTCGGCTACCGTCCTGTTGGATAGGCAGACATCCATGGACCACTCGAATATGCACGAGCGACAATGCAACACAGGCTGCACGCAGGTGACGTTGACAAGGCGAAAGCTCAGCCGGTTACTGATCCGCAGCACTACCAATGGCAGTGCCCCCAGTAAATGCAGCATACGTGTACGGTACAGTTCCACCTGACAGGGGTTGTGCAAGTGTCCGTGATGGTCTGCCATTGCGTTAGTGGCTCTGGTTGAAGCGGCACTGTTCTGACCTGCGCCAGTTCTGTGGATGAAATGCCACAGCTCGGAGCAATGAGTTGTTTTAGTGTGCAACGGTTGTACGCCTGGGTTAATGTGGGAGTCAGTGTGAAGGCCATTCCATGCAAAATAACTTCGAGCAAGGACTTCTGTGTGTGGGGTGTGTATACGTTGGTCTCTCGTCGGGCTGTGCTTAGTGTGGGAGTCGTCATCAGCTGCTATAGTATCTGTCAGGGGGCACATGCAATTCCGAGGTCGGAGGTGCAGATGTGCTTCCGCCTGATAGCTCAGACAAAGGAGCATTCATCCCTAATGTTAGTTTCTCATCGGCTTGCATTCAGGTACTGTGAAGTGGCTTGTTGAGGGTGGGGTGGGATGTGTGCGACTTTGGGATTCATGTTCGACATGTCTTGCATGTGGCAAATGAGCGGCATCACTGTGTGTAATGTTGCCTCACAGCTGCTCCTCCCTCCCCCCGAGCCTATTTACTTGTGTGTGCTGCGCGGTTGCATCACTGGCACTCCTACGGCACACCATTGTCATGCTTGTCTGCGCATGTCCACAAGCCTGACAACGACACTGTGATGTTGGCTGTTGGAGGTGGGCGGCCACGTGAGTGTAGGCCTGTGGGAAGGATAGGGCGGACACAGACGTAGAGTTCATGCTGGCTGATCTCGCGCTGCGATTAAGGCTAGGCATTTGGCTCATGCTGCAGCAATACAGATACACACAACACTTGGCATGTATGAGCCAAGACCCCGAGCGGTCTTGCGCTCCTTCATTTCCCCGTTCGTGCGAGCCCGCCCTCCGGGTGCATGCTTCATTGCAACATGTCGATTGTGGACTGGGTGGCGCTGACACTACAACAGAGACACACGCATTAGTTACTTCCTTGTCCAGGCCAGAACTGAACCACGCCCAGAGCCCCTGGGAAATCCTTCACACCCCTACGCTGGCTTGGCGTACGCCAGCCCAGCCCACTCCGCTTACGCTTACAGGGGGGGACGACAAAGCTACGTGTCCAAGGTCGTACCCACTGCCTGAGGTGACATGTTTGCGTCCGCGGTCCACAGCACAATGTAATGTGATAGGGCCCTGGCCCATCATGCATACATAATGACCACACGGACACACTTAGATAGATAGTTGAACTGGCTACGGGCACGTGCGCCCGGCCACTTTTTATTACTAGGGTCACATGTCCAGTGACGCCTGTGCTGGATGGGTGTGGGGTGAGTGTAAGCCAGCCCTCAGGGAGTGGTTGGTGCTGGCAACAACTAGAACAGTGATCATCGGATCACACACACAGATTCAATCATAAAGGGTCCATGACTTGCAGTGCACTGAGGTAGGGACACCAGAGCTGAGCGTGCTCCTGTGAAGGAATTGTTAATGATTTGGTCCCTTCGGGATATTCCTGCTGCAGCTGCAGTGGGGTGTGGTACACCTGCCTCATATTCATCATCGTCCCAGGTCTTCCCCACTGCCTGAGGTGACATTGTTGCGTCTGCTGTCCACAGCACAAAACTCAATCATGAAGGGCCCATGTGTTGTGGTGCACTGAGTTAGTGGCACCTGAAGAGCTGAGCAGGGTATCAAGCTGATGATGGCATCCAAGACAGGTGTGAGCAACTTAGATAGGCTGGCTGTGGGACTCCTCCGACTCTGGCAGTTGTTGGTTGGAGGTGGTCCTGGCGGTGGTGGCGGGTGTGCAGCCAGCGATGATAGCGTGTCCTTGCATGTCAGGATTGGATTTGGTTTGCGAGCCCTGCTGACCACAGTGTAGGCCGGAGGCAGCGGTCATAAAGGGCACACAGCCACGTGACGACGACTTGTGGTGCACTGAGTTAGTGGCACCTGGAGCGCTCAGCGGGTGCGCGGGCTGCGCTGATGCGTCGTCCGGGCGGCCCGCCCTGGAAGCAATGTCTGTTGCCTACTGGACTCTGCCATAAATGAATCAAGGCTCAATTTGATTTGCGAGCCCTGCTGGCTGCAGTGTAGGCCGGAGGCAGCGGTCAGCAAGGGCACACAGCCACGTGGAGTCGACTTGTGTTGCACAGGGTCAGTGGCACCTGGAGCGCTCAGCAGGTGCACAGCCAACGACGATGCGCCTTCCGTGCGGGCCGCACTGGGTGCAATGTTTTTCGCCTACTGAATTCTGCCTCAATATTGCCACGTGGTGTCGGCTTGTGTTGCACAGGGTCAATGGCACCTGGAGCGCTCAGCAGGTGCACAGCCAACGATGATGCGTCATTTGACTTGGGGGACCTGCTGACCACAGTGTAGGCCGGAGGCAGCGGTCAGCGAGGGCCCACAGCCACGTGGCGATGACTTGTGGTGCACTGAGTTAGTGGCACCTGGAGCGCTCAGCGGGTGTGCAGCCAACGATGATGCGTCATCCGGGCGGGCCGCACTGGGGGCAATGTCTGTTGACTGGTGGTTTCCTCCATTAACAGAAATGTGGCACTATTTGAATTGTGAGACCTGCTGACCGCAGTGTAGGACTAAGGCAGTATCCGGCACACACATGACTCCGTGTTGCTGTGCCTCTTGATGCGCTGGGGGCCTGTGTCGCGGAGTCTGGAGGTCACGGCGGCAAACTCGTGGCAGGGTGAGGTGCGCCGCCCTGGCAGACACATTGCCCATCACGGAAGAGAACCACGCCCAGGGCCCCGACCTTTTTATCAGCACTCCTACACTGGAGTGGCGTACGCCGGCCCAGCCCACTGCGCTTACGCTTACAGGGGCGGACGGCACAGCTACATGTCCAAGGTCTTCCCCACTGCCTGAGGTGACATGGTTGCATCCACTGTTCACAAAACTACACACACCAGCAGTATATGTCCACATGGACATGTCTGTGCTCTGCATTCTGTGGTCTGTCCAGCACATCACCGCCACACTTGGCATTGTGTACATTCTTCTTCATGGGTGAGTTGCCTCCTTCACACATACTTGGTTCCCACCTCTCCCCACATTCTGCACTTGTGTGGCTGAGGGGCCATGCCGTTTTCGGAAGGTCCGCTGTCTTGTCCTACGCTGCCTCGGTGGTAGTCCAGGGGGATCTGGAGGGGGGTGGTCCTGGGGGTGGTGGCGGTGGGTGTTGTGGCCCTCTTGGGTCTCCGGGCTGCATGTTCATTGTCTCCATGGCATCTGTGGGTCTTCAGATGTGGCTCTGGGCTGGGCTCCCTTTCATACTGCAGGTAGTCGTCCTGCTTAGCACCAGCAGAAGGCAGGTGTTAAATCCATGCTGCTAATGCGCCTTATCGCCTGTTTTTGGGTCGCATCGCAGATCTGGCTGGTCGTTGAGAATATCGCGAAGTGGTGTTTTCATGTGTTTTTGCAAGGGAACGCCTACTCTGCATATCATTAGCGTTAGTTGTCTCTCTCATCCGTGGCAATGTTTTTTGCGGCAGCTATCGCTGGTAAACTGGTGATATCTGCAGTTTGCACCAGCTTCAGAATAGGGCGATAAGTCTATCGCCACTTTTGCGGCGCTAAAGTGCAGATAAATCGGCGATTAAGTCCTTGAGAATATGCCCCAAAGTATGTTAATCCCTGTCAGGTTGCTTACTATGTGTGCTGTGGGGGTAATCTACGCAGAAATCAGTAGACTAGAGTAAAGAACATATGCAGGCTTACTATTGGTGCAGATGAGGGCCTTCCCTTGTTTCTGTGCCCTGTAGGTCAGTATATATTTCCTTTACTGAACACTGCTTTTTAAGGTGGGTTATTGTTAAAGCATGCATCCCACTCAAATCTGTAGTAAATGTTCACTTTCAATGGTCAGTTCAGGTGATAGTTTAGCTTGACATGTCTGCCCCATGTTAGACTTAAGCTTCAGCGTGTGGGTTGCAGCCACATAGATGAGCAGATGTCCTTGAGGGTGCAGCTACTTGGCTAGGTGTCCTTGCCTCATTCTCTTTACGCAGGGTAGTGGCTCTGGGGAATTTGCCTCTGTTCGGGATGGTCAAGGCACTCATGTAGGAGGATTTCCATTCTCTGGTCCAAGGTGCAGGGCCCTGTTCTCGCTGTGTAGAAGACAGACAACCCAAGTCAGTTGTCTTCCTCTGGTGGCTGTCACTTGAGCGGGCACACTGTTGGTGTGGGGTGGTTGTGAGCTGGTTTGGCTCATGTTCTTAAAATGTAGAAGCACTTGGGGTGGCCAAGAGACTTTCAGATAGAATCACGTCAAAGGTGGCTAATGTCTTAAAGAAACTTTTTTCTTCTGGGTCTCTCCTAATCTTTTCTTTGTAATACGCTCCTATGGGGCCCAATATGCTTCAACATATCATATTGGCTCCCAGGCCACAGGCAGACTGACATATCTTCCAGTAGCAAGTTCATAATTTAGATAACTCCTTACGTCTGCAAGACTGGCTGTCCGACAGACTCCAATCTGGGATCTCAGCAGTTCTTCTGTGGAGCACTCCCTTCCTTAGTCGTGAAACTTTGAACTGGAACCAAGGGGGTAGTTTGGGTCCCACTTTTATCCCCACTTCCCAAAAAGGACATGTTAATTTCATTCTCAATGTGCAGGAACTGGTTTGTGGTGGTTCATTTACATATTTCATATTCTTTCTGTAGCACAGACATTGTTTTTTTGAAAGGTGATATCTTTCACAGAAATTAGTGATAATGCTGGCTCCAGGTAATACTACTCAAAGCATGAGTACAATGATAAGGAAAACGTTGTCACTTGGCTATCTGCAGACTTCCTTAAGAAGCACCCAGGAGTACAGAAAAGGAACAGGCCATGCTTACAAGCATCCCTTCCTCTAGCATTATAATTTGGTGACACTCCCTACTGCCGCATTCCTCCATTAACCCAAATGGTAGAGCTCTAGCAGGACTAATCAGCAATCCCCTGCTAAAAAATAGGTTCGCATAGAAATTCTGCAGAGAGCTGTGTCTCTTATCTCCCAACACTTCAGTGTCTAGTACACACTTCATCTCAGGAATACTGAAAATACACTTCTAATATCTGGGGATGCTGTACCACAGCCTCCATCTTGTGCCATGTAAAACCTGGGCCAATTCAGCATGAGTCCTGACTGTTTTTGCAATCTTACATCCATATGTAGTCCTGCTACCACGCTTTACACAAGCCACACTTGATGTGCACATGGGTGGCATAGCAAGAGTCTGGGTGTCTCCTACATGTAAAACTTTACATGAATGGGGCCAATAAACACCACACTCGTTCTGAATCATGATGCTAGAATCAAAAAATGGTACGCTACCACCACATCTTAATGTCAACAACCTAGAACATAGAAGTGCTATGTCACCTATATTGCATGTTTGGTATGCCACTCCAATTCTCAGAACCATGCTCTGGAGATAAGAAGTACAGGTCTAAGTGTTAGCATGCACAGATGATTAGTATGTGATCTAAGCCACAAGAAATCTGAATATCAAATTTCACATGCCGTTAGGACACTAAGGGGATGGGGTAGACATCTTTTTACCTTGGAGACCCCATTCTTAACCCACCAAATATCTAAACGTCTGTATTACTCTTTGTGTAGAGCAACGTCATTTTAGCTTCACCCATAAACATCACAGAAATGTAAATCTTCATATGCATTTAACATTTTATATACTCGGGGGCCGATTCCGATTCCGGTTGTAAAACGTACCGACCAACACGGACCGGGAATGGAGACCGACCGACACGTACCGGCGCCTTACGACCCGCGTAGTACGATGCAATGCGTGTCAATTACAACCGACTCGTACGGAACACAAGCCGCACGACCGAACCGTACGGAAATCAGTGATTCGCCCGTAAACAGACCGGGAATCGTACCGACTGACACGCATCAGGAATGGACCCGACCGACACGTACCGGCGCCTTACGACCCGCGTAGTACGATGCAATGCGTGTGAAACGAGACCGACTCGCACGGAGCACAATCCGGAAGACCGAGACGTACAGAAAACAGTGACTAGCAAACAATAGACTCCTTTGCGACCGACGCATACGCCAACGTAGAAACACAGCAGAATGTCAGTGTGACAGACTCGGATTACCCCGCAAGAGCCACTGGCAACGTCCGTCCCGGTCAAATGAACGTCTCCATCATGCTCAACAAAACCAAAGGAAAAAAGTTTAAAAAAGGACCAAACAAGCAATGACAAAGCCAATAAATAAAAAATAAAAAAACATGGAACAAAGACACACCCACAACTCCACCTACATAAAGGCCAGAAATCCCTACCATGATCCTTTGCAAACTACAGACATAGGACAGCAGACAACACCACCACACTGCAGAGACACACCACAACTCACACACCACACAACATCTACACCAGTTGCACCTCTCAAAAAATCAATCACACATTCACAGATAAACTCACACCCACCACACTCACTTACACCCTCACACACACATCAATCCCCACAACCACCCAGCACCATGCCCCCCAAGAAGAATCCAAAGTTCACAGATAGTGAGTTGGAAGTCATGATTGATGAAATCCTCAGAGTAGAGCCACAGTTGTTTGGCACATTGGTCCAACAGACCCCCATGTCACAGAAAACAAAGATGTGGGAGAGGATTATCGACAAGGTCAACGCACAAGCACCTTGTTTGCGCACAAAGGAAGATATTCAGAACAGGTACTATGATGTGCGCAGGAGGGTCAAGAAGCTCATTGACAGGGAGCACGCCTTGAGCAAGCAGACTGGCGGTGGCCCTCCTGCCAAACCAACATACTTCAGGTCCTGGGAGGAGAAGGTGCGGGCCATCCTACCACCGTACAGCATCCATGGATTAACAGGAATACCAGAGCCTGGTGAGTACACAACCAATATACTCAATATTGTGCGGCAATACACATATATCACTGTCAAGGGGACAGTGAAAACCAAGTACTGTTAGCAAAGCCATAGCAACAGAAAGGCAAGTATCCTGTGACGTGTATGCCAGTTACACAAACACAATACCTGCCATCTCATAGTAATATGGAACTATGTCATAACATGTACAAACCTAACAACAAATACAGCAAGGCATTGGCATAAATCACCAACAAACACTGTCAGCCATTTTGCCACCACTGTCACACTACCTCACAGGGAAGCTGATTCACAGGAAGGACGGTTTGGTATCTGGGAAGGTAGGTGTATCCGATAGCATGATGGGAGTGGTTGTCACAGCCAATAGTCCACATCCCACATGGACCATCAAGCTCACACTGAACCATGCACACCTCACAGGCAGTGGAAATGTAC
The DNA here is from genome assembly GCA_963921515.1 of Calotriton arnoldi. NCBI lineage: Eukaryota > Metazoa > Chordata > Amphibia > Caudata > Salamandridae > Calotriton > Calotriton arnoldi. The sequence continues at coordinate 630,261 of CAWUFW010008597.1, read as the reverse complement.
TGATAAGATGGCTGACACTGGGCTCTGCTGTGGGAGCACAAGGCCCAGCTGGGAACTGTGCACAAACAAACACCAGGCCACCACTGTCAGCCATCTTGCCATTGCTGTCTCACTACCTCACAGGGAAGCTGAGTCAAAAGGAAGGAAGGTTGGGTCTGCTGGGAATGTGCTTGTAGCAGAAAGCACAATGGCAGTTGCAGTCACAGCCAACAGCCCCCCCTCACACATGGTCCCACAAGCTCCACCGTCAAACCATGCACATCTCACAGGGAGTTGAATAGAACTGACAAGATGGCTGAGAATGGGCTCTGCTGTGGGGAGCACAAGGCCCTGGTGAGACTTGTGCCCAAACAAACAACAGGACACCACAGCCTCACATCCTGAGTGTTAACTCCCACTCCTTGCAATGGAAGCATGCTGCATGGTGGGATATCTGGCCTGGGGGAGGAGGACCGCCAACTCTGACTACATCTACCAGCAGCCCCTGTCACACACACCCCTCCCACCAACACCAAAATACACACCTGGGATCATGCTCCACAAGAGTGAGTGAAAAGCCACTTCCAAGATGTCTGACAATGGGCTCTGCTGTGGGGCGCATAAGGCCCTGCTGGAAATTGTGCTCAAACAAACAAGCGGACACCACTGTCAGTCATCTTGCCATTGCTGTCTCACTCACTCATAGGGAAGCAGAGTCAAAAGGAAGGTAGGTTGGGTATGCTGGGAAAGGGGGTGTAGCCAAAAGCAAGATGGGAGTTGCAGTCACAGCCAACAGTCCCCATCCCACATGGTCCATTAAGCCCACCCTGAACCATGCTCACTTCACAGGGAGTGCAAAAGTACTGACAAGATGGCTGACACTAGGCCCTGCTGTGGGGAGCACAAGGCCCTGCTGGGACCTGTGCTCAAACAAACAACAGGACACCAATGCCTGACAGCCTGAAAGGTAACTTGCACTCCCTGCAATGGAAGCATGCCTCATGGTGGAATATCTGGCCTAGTGGGAAGGAGTACTGCAAGCTTTGACTACATCTACCAGCAGGTTCTTGCACACACACACCCCTTAACACAAACTCCACACAACTCACCTGGGATAATGCATTCCCTCAGACTCAATTAAAATATCTCACAAAGATTTACCACACTGGGTTCTGCTGTGTGAAGCACATGTGCTTGTTGGGACTTGTGTTCAAACAAACACCAGGACACCACTGTCTGCCATCTTGTCAGCACAGGCACACCACCACACAGGGAAAATGAATCACAGGAAGGAAGGTTAGGTATTGTGGGAAGGTGGGTGTAGCCAAAAGCATGATGGGAGTTGCAGTCACAGCTAAATATCCCCCACCCACATGTCCCAGCAAGCTCACACTGAACCATGCACACCGCACAGGGAGTGGAAATGTACTGACAAGATGGCTGACACTGGGTTCTGCTGTGGGGAGCACGAGGCCCTGCTGGGACCTGTGCTCAAACAAACAACAGGACACCAATGCCTGACAGCCTGAAAGGTAACTTGCACTCCCTGCAATGGAAGCATGCTTCATGGCGGGAGACCTGGCCTGGGGGGGAGGAGGAGTGCTAGCTCTGACTACAGCTACCAGCAGCCCCTGTCACACACACCCCTCCCACCAACACCAAAATACACACCTGGGACCATGTTCCACAAGAGAGTGAGTGAAAAGCCACTTCCAAGATGTCTGACAATGGCGCTCCGCTGTGGGGAGCATAAGGCCCTGCTGGGACTTGTGCTCAAACAAACAACAGGACACCACTGTCAGCCATCTTGGTAGCACCGTTACAGTACCTCACAGGGAAGCAGAGTCAAAAGGAAGGAAGGTTGGGTTTGCTGGGAAGGGGGGTGTAGCCAAAAGTATGATGGGAGTTGTAGTCACAGCCAAAAGTCATCCTCCCACATGGCCCATCAAGCCCACCCTGAACCATGCTCACCTCACAGGGAGTGCAAAAGTACTGACAAGATGGCTGACACTAGGCCCTGCTGTGGGGAGCACAAGGCCCTGCTGGGACTTGGGCTCAAACAAACAACAGGACACTACTGCCTGACATCCTGAACGTAAACTGTGACTCCCTTCAATGGAAGCATGCCACATGGGGGATTACCTGGCCTCTGTGGGTGAAGGAGGTCCTGCAATGACTCCAAATGCTATCAAGGCCAGCTCAAAACACACCTTCTCAGCCAGAACAAATAGCACCCTTGGGACCAGTCACTCCGAACGTAAATGCCCTGGCAAGATGGCTGACACATGGTCCTGATGTATGAATTGGCTGCAAGTCACACCTACGCACTGGCCAACTCAAACACATTTACACTCACAGCCATTGGAACTGTAGGTATCCTCTCACTGTCTGGGGATGCAGTGTCCCAGGGGTGTCCCCTTACCTGGCTGTGAAGGTGTGTCTCGTAGATGACAATTGGGGAGATGCAGACATAGTACATAGCACCAAGCACACACAATGTCACCTATACATTATTGACAGGGGACACCTGACGGTGGCTAGAATGGACACACCCATATAGCTGACCCTGTAGCATGGTGTCATTCTCAAAAGGTGCAGTTGTGAGCTGCATTTCAATCCCACATCGTTCTGCGTTGTATGCATCATTCATACAACACATCACTCACTGTCATAGACACTCCAAACACAATGACTAACCTGGACTGCATTGGAGGAGGCATGCAACTCACAGCAGCAGAACTGCAACACACACACCTCTAGCCATCACTGTCGTGAGCATGGAAAAGCAAGAGAGCTGCTGTGCTCAATCCCTCTCACCATGGAGGAAATTGACAAGATAAATGACGTTAGCACGTACAAAACTCAGCACCAACATCATTAGCTACGGTAACACCATGACTTGTATGAAATGAGATGTGAACTAGGAACACAGACAACCAAATAGTATCTCCCATTAGATCTCAGGCATACCGGTCTGTGACCATGTTGTTCAGACACACCAATGTGACGCACAAAGACAAGCAAAAACTGCCACCACACATGCCCCAAGCTTGCAACATACCCTAAGTGGAATTGTACGTATGTCATCGTTAAAGCACAAATGTGGACAGGGATGATACAGCTGTGTCAGGCATGTGATGGCACTTGAGTAGCAATGGCCATGTACAGACAATTGATCAATACATGAGCTGGCCATGCACACAGCTTGACGTGCACATTGAAATGCTTCAGGTTGCCATGACAAAGTGCCTCAACAATATCAACCTCTGTCTGTCACAACTTAGGACAATGCAATGTACAGACTCTCATAATGATGTCCAGTGGCAACTGTCATGTGTGTGAAACGATGTGTGTAGAACCATAACATACATTGTGTGTCTCTTCCAACCACAGGGGATGTTGGGTACACAGCAGGAACTGAAGAAGAGTCCCAGTCCCAGACTCTGGCGGACCCTGAGCTCTCCGGTGTGGATCAGTCTCTGTCCTCTTCGGACGACGACCACGAATGACCTGGCACCTCCGGTGTGAGTCATCGTGCAGCACCAGCAGTAGGAACATCAGCACCCCCTGAAACCACTCCTGCCACATCTGACAACAGACAGAGTACCCCTGCCGACACGGACAGACCAAGGCCACAGACCACCGATGGCACAGGTACACAGGGCACCCTGGAAGCGATGGACAACACCACCAGCGCCAACACCCAAGGGGGCCCAGTGTCGCCTGTGACTGCCACGGCAGGTCCTGCCCATGTGGGTAGGGGCGGTGGGAGGGGGGCAGGCAGAGAACACGGCCTGCAGAGGGGGCTGGACTGCATGATGAGCCACACCTGGGATGCATCATAGATGCGTACCATGAAAGCACCGGAGGTTTTGGCCAGGTAGTGGGGATCCTCAAGGACCTCAAACAACAGAAGGCTGCCCATTATGCCCGCTTGGACTCCCACATGTCCCGGGTGGAGACACACATGTCCCGCATGGAGTCCAAGTGGGACAAATTGGATGATCTAACAGCGGTGCATAGGGACATACTGACATGCCTTCGCCAGATCAGCGCCAACATGACCACACCTACCTGTGCGCCCACGACATCTGTTGCCACAACATCCGCAACTGCCACAGGGAGGGAGGAGGACTCTGGCGGAGAGTCCTCGGCACTGCAGCAGCCTGCACTTGAGGGTCCCCCGAGAAAGAAGAGGGGTCATCCGAAGAAGGGCAAGTGAGACGCTGATGGCCATGCACATCCCCCAGGAACTCAGCACCTGTTCTTGATATCGTCCTTTGTGTGCAAACCATTTAACCTTGTTGACTGACACCCAACTCACCCACTTGACATGGAGGGTCTAAGTTGGAACAATGCATCAAATTACTGTGGACTTTACTCTGGACATTTCATCTTCCAACACTCCCAACTTACCTGTGAACTTTGGATTACCATCACACTGTACAGCACTTCCAATTACGTTCACTATCCTCACACATGTTTGTAAATAAAATCACAATCACACAATACTTGCCTCTGTTGTGATTTAAACTTGGTTTGTGTCATGGAGATGATGATCTGCTAAAGAACACTGTGCATGCAAACTACTACAGCAATGTGAACACCGTTATGTGAGTCATGGTAATGTGACACATATGAGGGAGACACACCACTGGGGCAACACAACACATGCTCACCATGGCCATCTAACTCATCGCCTACACTGATGTTGACAGGAAATACAGTGGAATGCACATACACCACACCCATCCTGAGTCAGTGGCAATCATCCCACAGGTACAGAATGCAAATGACTGTCGGATGTGTGGATACAGACGAAGCACATCCCAAAGTGAAGCACAGGTTTATTAAAGATTTACAACCTGAGAATTCCACAACTGATGCAAGGTAACCTCACGTGACAGTGATCAAAAAGTAACCAAGTGGTAAACAATGAAAGTCCAGGGGTGTGTGGCACATCATTGGTTGGGACAACGACTATTTGCACTCTGGAACAGGAATCTGGGTGTCGGGGTTCAGACCTCACCATACAGCAGCCAAAGTGCCCTGTGAAGGACAGACAGAAAACACAATAAAAAACACAGATTTACAGCATACAACTACAATATACATGCCCAAAACAAATCCCAAGCTACGTAAACACAACCTAGGAATCAGGTAAACACTGTTTGGGAGTACAGACTACCTGAAAGGACACATCACTGCAAGCATCCTGTCAAGTAGCACACAGCCACACTCAAGCAGCACCAGTGCACCACCAACATATATCAGGCAAACACAATACTTTGACAACACATCACTGTATACTGACATTCATGTGAAGAAGTTGTGGATCAGCTGGGTCCGAACATCACCCTCACCATCACTAGCATCATGCCCCAGGGCAGGATCCTCCACGGCTGGCGATGTTGGTCATCATCATCATCTTGGATGAGAGGCAACTCCTTCCTCACTGCCAGGTTGTGTAGCATGCAGCACACTATGAAGATTTTGCACACCTTAGCAGGTGCATATGGGAGGGCCCCTCCTGTCTTGTCCAGGCAGCAGAATCTGCTTTTCAGGAGACCAAATGTCCGCTCGATCACTCTCCTGGTCCGACCATGTGCCTCATTGTAGTGCATCTCCGCCGGTGTCACAGGGTTCCTGAGGGGTGTCAGCAACCACGGCATGTTGGGGTATCCAGAGTCACCTACATACAGACAATTGCACATTAGATGAGTTTGAAAAGAGGGTGGAAAACAACATTACCAAACACACACAATGGTAAACTGTCAGTACACACCGACAAGCCAGGCACGCTGGTACTGCATCTGTGACATCATCGTCGGGATGCGACTACTCCTCATGATGTAAGCGTCGTGCGCTGAACCTGGGAAACGTGCACACACATGTGAAATGGTCATGTCCGCCAGACATACCACCAGAGCATTGATTGAGTGGAAATGTTTCCTGTTTCCGTATGTCTGCTCATGTGCCTGTGGTGGTACCAAAGCCACATGTGTCCCATCAATGGAGCCAATGACATGTGGCATCCTTCCCAGTGCATAGAAGTCACTCTTGGTGTCAGTGAGTTGTTGTGGGGTTGGGAAATGGATGTAGTGGTTGAGGAAATGCAACATCGCCTCCAACACATCTCGAAGCACACGGCTGAACATGGTCTGTGACATCCCACCAGTAGAAGCCACAGTGTATTGGAAGGTACCGGTGGCAAAGAAGTGTAGGGCTGCCATCACCTTCACCTTGGAGGTCAGCGCTGTAGGGTATGGCCGGCCAGGTTGCAAGTGTGGGGCCAACTGTTCTGCCAAATCATCAATCAGTGGCCTAGTGAAGCGGTACCATCGGATGCAGTCACGTTCAACCATGGTTGCAAGGTCAGGGAACGGTCTGTGGACAGCTGGTCTCCTGCAGTACATAGATGAGCAAAGAAAGGTTGTCAGTTCCCCTATCTATGTGCCAGTGTCCACGCTAAATAGCACATGAAACATCATAACAGGACACAAGTACCTGATGTGTGTGCTGTTGGGTATGGGCACATATGTCAGCTACATGCCCATCATCTGACATCTCAGCTCTACATGTCTACACAACAAGGTCCATGTTGTGCTGTGACAAATCTATGGGCTCTGTCACAGTACATCAGTATGAGTGTCACATACCAAACACACACCACAGTGACTAGTGAAGACAGATGTCTTCCCCACATTACAGATTTTTGACAGACACACACACAGGGACCTTGTATTGCCACAAGGACACTATCATGATGTAGCGTCTCATGTACACGCCACAACGCACACATGACACCCACATGGAGTGCCACCTGATTTGTTTGCAGGTCATACATGGATGTCTGTGACACACAGATGCAACATCAACTCACATTGACAAAACACATGGATGTGGTGACCGTTTGACATTGAGCACATGAAATCAGTCATCTGCATTGCAAAATGCACACATACTGTGGATGAACATCACATTTGTGGCACTGGGACACCCTGTGAGACACATACCATTCCACCTAAGAGTCAGGGTGTATGTCACATGTCATACACAATGTACCCCTGGAACTGTGTTCATGCCTCGTGCTCTGAACTGTACAGTTGTCAATCACAGTGGTTATGTGCACAACACACAAAGGTATCTGTCCCCATGACACCTTGTACAGCCTGGGAGTGGGTGCCGCTAAGTGCCACATACTAAATCACATGTTGACCCACATACACACACAGGTAATGCAGCCTGACATGCCTTTTGATATACTGTGTCACAGGCTGTATTGTTGTAAGTGTGCACATGGGTCCCTGGCAAGCTATGGTGGGTGGCATCCTTTTGCCCATTGACTGCAATGGTGACAGACGCGGGTGACTTTTTCAAAGTCGCGTCGTACACCTAGGGACCGATCCGTGCACACGCCTTGCCCATTGACTGCAATGGTGACAGACGCAGGTGACTTTTGAAAAAACGCGTCGTACACCTAGGGACCGAGCCGCGCGCACGCATTGGCTATTGACTATCATGGAGACGGGTGCGTGTGTTTTCAAACGACACGGCGTACACCTAGGGACCGATCCGTGCGCACGCATTGGCTATTGACCGCCATGGAGACGGACGCGGATTTGATACTTGTACGATTCGTGTGCTGAAAAATCCGTTGGCTCCCTACAACAATGTATCAAACTCATTGGTGTCATGAAGTTGAAATTTTTGAACGAGGCGGAAGGCATGTACGAGGAGTGCAATTCAATGGATTGGCCAGATTCATAGGATGCAAACGTGTCGGACCTATCGCTTTGGACGCATGGGACAGAATCTGCCTCGGCAGCACAGATATAAGGCTGTCTGTTCCCCTGAGAGCTCACTTGCCTGCACTACATGCTCCAGATTGACATCTCTGCTACCACTGCTGCTGTCTCTGCATCCTCTGGCTTCAAGAATGGCACGTACTGTGGAGAGGGCCCCAGCCTTCACAGAGGAGGAGAACCAGGCCCTGCTGGACAGCCTCCTTCCACAGTACAGCAAGCTGTATGGGGAAACCAGGGGAGCAGGTGAGTGTGCAGTCCACATCCTTTCTCATTGTGCATGTTGTCTGACTAGCACTAATGGCATTGTGTACACCAGTGGCTAGCATGCTCACTGAGTAGTTGTAACCCCCAAAGTGTGTAGGTACCTGTAGTGAACAGGTACTGTGCTGAAAAAGTGCATTTTTACACGGTTATAATACCCAGGCAATGTTTCCATGTTGTTAATGCAGGACAACTGTCCATTACCATAGTTGCACTACCTGTGTACATCATATGCCCTTGTGTTAACGACCTGTATATCCAACTGTGTGATGCACAAACATGTTGCATGTGTAGTAATGGTCTTTTAACTTTGTCTTCCTCACAGGTTGATGCCCATCAGAAACAGGAGATCTGGAAGGCCATCGTCCGGGCAGTTCGATCTGTGGGGGTCTACAAGCACCGCATCCGCAACTGCCAGAAGAGGTGGCAGGACCTTCGTGGCTGGACCCGGAGGATCGCAAGAGTCCAGCTGAAGCTGTCGCCTCCTCGCAGAAGGGGCAGACGACGGATCCTGACCCCCCCACATGCTCCGGATTCTGACGGTGGTCTTCCCTGACCTGGATGGGCAGTTAAAGGCCAGACAGCAGCAAGGAGGGGGTAAGTGCATGCCTTTTCTGTGAACTATGTCTCACATGCTATTTGCACTCCTTCAGCCTGGTTACACTCCCACAGTTCGTCTGTCTGCTTGAACAAGAGTCATGTACCTAAATTAGGTTATGGCCCATCCTCATCTGATAGACAGGTGTGGCCCTTTCAGTCTGTGACTTGTGTCACTTGGGTTGTGTGTCCCTGCTGTTGTCCAAGGTTAAGGTTGGAAACAGCATCTGCTACCGGTGCATTGTTTTGGGATTCATGAGAGAGGCAATTGATTGACGTGTCTGCACATTGCCAGAAATCTGACATGTACTCTTGTTGTATTCCTCTTAGGGTGTCCATAAACGGGCTTTCCAGTATCATGTCCTTATATAGGCACAATTCGCCCTGCCCTTATATAGGCATAAAATCCCAGCCCTTATTTAGGCATTAAACCGTGCACTCCAAATACAGGCATGGTTTCTGACATCCGTCCACCCTAACGTCACAACGAGTTCATGAAGAACAGACCCTTAGGCTGCGGGAGTTTCCCTAGCCCAGGACTATTGATTTCTTCAAGGACTCATATATTATGCATGAACCATTATTCCTTAGGGGTTCATTCATGACGCTCTTCCGCTGTCCGATCCACGTCAATGCTAACATTCTGAGGTACCTCTCGGGTATAAATATACCTTCCCTATCCCTTGTAAACTAGAGGAGACCTCGACTTCAGAGGAGCCCGTTTCCCGGCCTGACGCACTGAGAAGACACTGTCATCCCTGCACGCAGAGAGTCCAGCTTCCAGTGATCTGACTTCCCTTGCGGGGTGTTGGAGTTCGAGTCTGGCAAAGAGATTCCTACCTCTCATTCTTCAGGTATGGAGCTGACAAGAACCTAGAGGGACTCTTGGCATACTAGGCATACTAGGCTTAACATACTCTTAGTATACCATAGTAAGGAATACTTCACCTACTTCATACCTCTCCCTACACCAAGTTAGGTTAGGTACATTGGGGTAGAACTAGATTAGAAACGCATCGTATGAGTACTCGCATTTTTAGTCTGTGTTATTTAGGTAAAGGCATATGTACTAAAAGATAATGCTATCGCAGTATTATTTATTTCTACTGCTCACACTGTACATTATTTATCTCGCATACTGTCTTGTGATCGTAACAGCACATTTTACTTACACCAGAAACAAGACTGTTCAATAAATCTTTTATTGAAACGCCCGTCTGTTCTTTCTGTGTAACTTGGAGAAAACTAAGCATGCACGATTGAGCTGAGTGAAATAGTTATCTATTGTTTCCACGACTCTGGGACACGTTCTGATTCTAAAGGGAAACAAAGTGGTCATGTTTGGCGGCTGCCAGAAACTACTCCTTCTTGTTTGTCAAGGAGTTTCTAGTGGCCTCTGAGCTAGCTGGCACAAGTAATTAAGTTTAATATACTCGATGGGGACATACTGACCTTAGTCCTATGTCAAACCTATAGGATATATTATTCCAATGCGCAGAGCCTATTAGGGAAATAGGAGCTACACTACATGGCGCCCAACGGTTTGGTAAGGCGGTAATTCAACGTTAGATACTGAGTAACTCAGCCGTGCTTTTTCTCTCAGAGACACTCTACCCATATACTCCAAAAGACGTCTGGAGTGGGCAGGGTTAAGTATCCACCATGGCTACATAGGGAGACACCCTATATATTAGCTGTTTGGTTTGCTCAACGTTGAAGGATACAGTGTTCCAAAATATTGTGCACCTTATCTTTGTTTCCTTGAAACTTGTTCTACATTTTTCAAAAAACAAAATGACTGAAGCCGGAAACGGTGAAGCTGCGGCTGATCCAGCCCAAGCAGCAGTTTTTAACATTACAGGTTTAAATGAAACCGAGGAGGGTGTTCTAGACATCACTCCAAACTTAAGAAGAGCCATCACTCTAAAACTTATAAAACATGGCCTACCACCAAGAGGAGGTAGAGCAGTTTTCGTGATAGAGGCACATGAATCCTTTCAGACAGAGGTATTCTATTCATGGGTAATATTTCCTGAATCCAATCCAGAAACACACATGTTTCACTTCTACAAAGAAGATGATCCACCAGAGGAATACATTCCTTTCGAGGATATTGAAATTCCATTAACATACCAGGAGCATCAGCTCTGGTTTAAAGGCGCCCTAAAACATCACAAAAACATTACTAGGCTCGGTCCACTAGGTAGACCAGGAGCAACATGGCCGATTCTAGCCGGCTACACACCTCATCCTGACATTGAAGAGATGTCAGACGAGGATTTACTTACTCAACTCAGAGTTAATAAAAATCTACAGACAATTGGTCCCATATTGCATGCAGACTTTTACAGTCCAGCAACCATTAACAATTCCAAATCCAACTCCCCAACAGTGGAATACACTAAAAATTACACCACAGACTCTACGCAGTCAAGGGTAAAATGCCCACAAAACGTGAGCAAATTCCATTCTGGATAGCTCAAAAAATTACTCAAATCGAAGCAGTATTTCCAAATACTAGCCCGTATGAGAAACACAGAATCCTAACAATCAGTTTACCAATGGGGATCACACCACAACTGGAAGACTGCACCACATGGGGCTCAGTCTTTGCTGCCATCTATACTAAAACACATGGCATTCCGTCAATTGCGGTAATACCTGATGTCCTGAAACAAATTCAAAACGAATACGGGGCAGAGCCTGCTCTAAATTTAGGTATGAAGTTACTAAAAATTTCGACCAGGTCTCAACAATAATATTATCTAATATTAAAGGGGAGGCAGCAGCAGTGGCGATCCGCCAAAAATTAAGGGAATTTGATGTTCCAGAACATCAAACTGAGCTACCCAGAATAATTGAACAATCTTATGCAGAATTAGGCAGAGATAGTTTGGGTGGAAGACCAGTGAAGCCGAAGCTATCTGAAAGTCCTGAGAAGGACTCTATTAAACAAACTCCTACATCTTCTAAAAAAAAGTGGGAGACTAATAAACAAAATTCAAATGAGAAACGTTCTCAATCCCGAGTTAGGTCTCCTCAAAAGGAGCCCTCTGAAAGGAGGTATAACATCAGGAATAGGGATAATTTGAGAAAGCCTTTCAGGTATCAAGATACTGATACACGTTCCTCTCGTCCCTTTCAGATCTCATCACAGACTTCGGAAAGAAGAGGACGATTGGAACATAGAGAAGAACGTGTGAAATCGAAAGACGACAAACACGCTCCAAAAACTAAAGCAAAACCTCAATTCTCCAAAAAGAAAGTAGCAGGTCTAAAGATCAGACATGCCGAGAACACAACTCAAGAATGGAGAATGGGCTCAGACAATGCTGGACAGTGCAGCAGAAGTCACAATAGCTCGCCAGAACCTGAAGGAACTTCTAGAGATAGTGGACTTGAATGAGTACATTAAAGTAGAGACTGTAGACACCAGGTTTAGTACTCCACAAAAGTTATATGAAATACCTCTCCGGATGGAGGGAGACAAACCTAGACAGGTGAAAGCACTTTTTGGGGAAAGACTATCAAAGGGCTATGACATACTTCTAGCAGAAAAAGACTGGCCACCACAATTTGTCAGGGAGTGCCCACATGGCGAGGACATTATTATGCCTGCCTTCTCCAACCATATTCCAATTCACCTAAAATATACATATGCCAGGAAATGGGCAGTGGCCCAGGCCCCAGCATTATATAAAAATCATGTAGGATGGGATGAGGACTCGCCTCACCATAAAATACATCTGAAACATGAACCAACTGCACAAAGGCAGTACCCAATAAAGCAAGAAGCTAAAAAACAGGTCAGGGAGATCTTAGATCAACTTGAATATCAAGGGGTGATTGAAACATGCACCTCCTCAATGAACAATCCTTTGTTTCCTGTCTCCAAACCAGACAATACATATCGTCTAGTTTTGGACTACAGACACCTAAACACTTGTTCTAAAACTTTTGCAGTGCAAAATGCACATAGCACAGCATTAATGAATAACATTGTGCGTAAAAAATATAAAACTACATTAGACATCTCAAATGGTTTCTTTTGTCAAAACATAGCACCTGAAAGCAGGTACTTAACAGCATTCTCCATAATGGGGACCCAGCGTCACTTTTGTCGACTCCCACAAGGGTTCAAGAACAGCCCAGGTTTATTCTCAGCGAGGGTAACGGAGTTACTACAAATTTAGGACAATGAGGCATTGTCCTATGTCGATGACATCTATCTGACAGACGATGACCTGGACAAACACTTGAACAGGGTGAGCACCATTATACTGGGCTTCGCCTCTGAGGGCTACAAGTTCAACTTTAAAAAGTCCCGAATTGCCCATCTCAATGTCCTATTTCTAGGATATGAGCTTTCAAGTGAAGGCAAGAGCTTGGCAGCTAACTTTTTAGAAAAGTGTGCGCTGCTCCAACCTCCAAAAACGCTAAAAACTTACAATCCATCCTGGGTTTCCTAAATTTCGGAAGAACATACATTCTAAATTACGCAGAAAGGGTTAAACCTCTCTACGCATTAATCAAACCTGATTTTTCGATCAGAAACTGGACACAGGAACACACAGAAATCTTGCGTTCACTACAGGCTAACATGTTAGCATCAAATCACTTACAAACACGCGTAAGTCAACGCAACCTGGTGATCCGAATAATTTCGGGTCAATGCGGATTCACCTACTTAACCTTCAATGAGGGTGAGAAAATACCAATCGCATACAAATCTCATTTGTACACACAAGCGGAAATGCGCTTCAGTTCAACTGAAAAAATTCTAACAGCAGTTCAAACCGCTGTAGCAAAGGAAAGAGCCTTAGCCCAAGGGAAACGCATTATTGTCGTAACCCCGGTACCAGCTTTAGAAGCGGTCACAAAAGCAAGCATTCCAAATGCTAAAGCATTACATCCAAGATGGATACAATGGGTTAATTCTCTTGCTGCAACAGATGTTGAATATGTTTTTGATCCAGATTTAAAAACACAAGCATTCCTGCAATATGAACAAGAATGTCCTCTGCCTACTGAAATTCTGCCTCTCGATCAGTACGAATTCATAATTTACACTGACGGATCGGCACAACCCGCAATAGGGAGTAAGCAAGCTTACAGTGCAGCGTGTGCAATCGTTAAAGGTCGCATGCGAAATGGCATCTTCAGACCTATGGTCACAAAAACTCAGTCTCTAGGAGATTGTACAGCTCAGCGAGCTGAACTACAAGCATTCAAACTGGCACTTGAAAGTACAGATCGAGAATTCCCCACACTAATAGTGTGCGATTCCTTTTACTGTGTTCAGTCGTATAATTAATATATACAAAACTGGCTTGAAAATGGTTTTAAAGATGCGAAAGGTGGCACAATAAAGCATAAAACGCTTTGGGAACAAGTAGTTCAGTTGAAAAACGAACTACCAAAGGCTCACGTGATCCACACACTGAGTCATCAACGTGATGGCGTTCACGTTGCAGGGAATTCATTGGCTGATGAAGCCGCAAAGGGGGCTGTGCAGACAGCTTCCGTAGCTGCGATCACTCGTTCAAAAACAAAAATAGACGGTGAGATAATGTTGGCTGTCAATGCTTCAAGCAAAGGCAGCAGTGCAGCGTTACCAAAAAGTTTCCACTCAAGTACTCTTATGTAATTGATGCGAACAACGTTCCTTTTGCTCGAATCCCTGGAGTGGGGGATAGGGTAATCCCAAACATGGAACGTAGAGCAACCTTGATTTATGAAACACATTTAGGGGAGGGTCTGTCACATCAAGGGATCTCTAAAACAATTTTGACGTTAATAGAGATGTACTGGTGGCCTGGAATGAATACAGAAATTCACATATTCATCAATAACTGCTTAGACTGTAAATTACAGCGAGAGAGCCACCAGACACCATGCTGCGAATGCGGTATCCCAGTACAGACACCATTGTTAGCCAGCATTAGACTATCTACGCACCTGCGTCCTACTGGACAAGTGCAATCCCACAAATACTGAATCAAAGGTTCCTATGGATATGGCCTCAGCGCTCGGCTGACGCTCGAACTGTTATAAAAGATTTGCGAGTCTTTATCGGCACATACGCAATAGGCACGCTACATTCTGACCAGGGTCCTGCGTTTAGCTCTCGGGCTTACAAAGAAGCCATGGCCAGTCTGGGCGTTGCATTGCGGTACTCCTCTCCATTCCATCCTGAGGGAAATTCGGTTGTGGAAAAGAAAAACCGGGACATAAAGCAGTCTATAACAGCTAGGGTATTAGGTTCGGGTGATGGGTGGGTCAAACACCTTAATGGGGTCCAACGCTCATTGAACAATCTGCCAAGAAGTTCTCTAGGGGGTCACTCCATATGAGGCCCTTTTGGGACAAGAATGTGGGTACCAGACCTTGAACACGTAGGCACAGTGGTGGAAAATAAACCGTTTGATATCAAAGATCGTTTGGCTGTTTTACAGGAACTGAATGAGTTAAGAACGAAACAAAGCAACGTATTCCTACAGCCAACCACCACTGGGGAAAAATCGGCGGTCCCAGCAAGGCCTGTCTGGATTCCAAAAGTTGGGGATCTAGTCAGAGAAAAGATTGCGGACAAGAAGGAATTTGGACCTTCTTACAGACAACCAGTACCTGTCCTAGCAGTTCAAGGAACAAGAACAGTACTTCTGCCGCCCCTTGCTGGAAGAAAGGAGAAAAGATTTGTGTCCATCGACCTGATCAAACCACAGTATGTGGCCAATACTAAATAGTAGGCCTCGTGGACTCCGACCTAGTAGCAGACGCACTCCTCTCGCTACTATCCAAGAGGTTCAGACTGAAAGACTGATAACAATCGAGAATTCAGCTGTAACAGATGGAGGACTAAGCAACATCGCTATGGAACTCATCCCTCTTGAACACCAAGTAACAGTTTGTCCAAATACACCTGTCTACACCAATGTAGCAAGTGATGAACTGGTTCCAGTGATTTCTACAAATCCTGATGCAATTCCAACAATTGATAGAACTGCTTCTGGCTATTTCATTAACTTTGATACGTTCTCAGAAGATCCGAGTGAACCTGAAACGACGCCAGCATCATTCAAATTCAAGCAGCAAGTACAAGACTTTCTTCACTTTCTGAAAAAGACTTATTTGGTTTCTCCATGGATTGAACTCTGGATTATATCTGGACTTTTTGTTTTCCTGCTCTGGCTAGCTTTGGTTACATCTGTGAGCGTGCTTAAAAGTGGCAGATACATCCATGTGAATACTGAAGGAAAAGGCGTGAACGTACTTTTGAAACCTCATAAATCTTCCCATCGTGAAGCAAGAGACTTGTCATCAGTGAACATCACAGCTGTTCCTAAACAGGATGGTATAGTGTGGGACAAAACAGATTTTGACATCTTCGGCCCGACGGAACAATTGAACATTCCACATTTGTTTAAAATTTCACTAAGTGATCTAATTTCGTCCAGTACCTATTCTGATGATTGGGACTTTGAAACTGTTAACGACATAATGTATGACCTAGAAAAATCTGCTGCATTTTCTAAAAATGAATATTTAGAGGGTTCGTCAGACTATGAACAACTGTATTGTTATAACCACTATGGTCATCGTTATTTGCATAAATCTGCATATCCAAGAAATGTGTTTATGTTTAACCAATGGGAACATTGTCCTACACCACCTAAAGGTAGTTCAAAAACATTTGCTAGTAAGTTTCCATATTTTTCAGGATACAATACATCTAAAACACACAAGATGATGGACGGAATGCTGCACATTGGCAAACATTCACCCCCAGTCACAGATCTGGGTTTAATCCATCGTTATTTTGCTTCACCACGCTACCCCAGTTCAGACATAGCCATATGCAAATCAGTCTTGACCCTGTGCCTCATGGGAACAGTCCAGCCCGAACTGCCAAGCCATGTCTTCCCTGGACCGGAATCAAGCATCCTCGGACCGGTTTCAGGCTATCAGCCTTCATCAGCCAGGATAGCTTGACTCCAGTGGTTTTGCTACAATACATCTAATCCAGAAATGTTTTACTATAAAAATGTAAACAAGACAGGACTGAAAATTATGTTAACTAATACAAAACAGATTTACTCTGCAGCCTTTATTGCCCAACTGTCTAGACAGGGTTTCGACTTTTGGAAAGACACAATAGACACAAAAACTGTGTGGGGTACTAAAGATTGGCAAGTGCAGGGGATAGAAGCTTTATTTAGAGCCTGTATCATCCCTGAACAAATAATGTTTTTGAATGAAACCATCCAACAAACATCTTGTCTTGGATTAGCCAAGATCAAGGAGATGAACACACCATCTGTACCAGCACCTGCAAGTGATAACGATACACAGGCAGTGGTGACAGTTGACAATATACTACAACTCAACAAATCTAATCCTGATTGGAAAAAATGGTTGATCTGGCCCACAGACACGAACAACTGTCAGGAAAGATTCCTGAATAAAACTCAGGGCTTTACTATTAATAGGCCAGACCCAAGATACGTCCAAAGACAACATCCGGGGGTAGTAACAACATACAGTGTAGGAAAATTATGCCTCGATTGGCTGCATAAGTCTACACTACAGGATGTGAAACAACACTTAACCTTACTTAAAAAGGACGCAGACCTTAGGGAATTCTTGCTTGGACCAAGAAAACCGCGTCAAAAACGTTTAATATATGCCGGCATTTATGCTGCCTATAATGAAGCATGGAAAGTATCACAGATGGAGGCCGCAGAACGAATACGTGAACTTGATCGTATTAATTTAGAGAAAACACTCTCTGTGGTCGACAATGGGTTAACAACTTTGTCCTCCAGAATATATTCATTGGATGGCATTGTATCCTCTGCTATCGACATACTAGAACAAGATTTGGCGATGTTACAGCAAGGCCAGTCTCAATTACGTTCTATTGTGTTACTAAGCTGGACGCTGCAATCTTTGCGAGCGGGCTATGTGCCTTGGCGTTTTATCAACACGTCCGCTCTGTTTGCAGAATACAATCTGACTGATAAACAGATCGAATTGGCACAAAGAGGAGCAAGGTATACAGTGCTGAGCATTGAAAAACTGGAAAAATTACCATTCACAGTGGCAGATAAACTAGCTACAGATTGGCTTATTCATGGCAAAATAACATTACCTGTGACTACTTTTCAGTTTCAGTATTGCCTCAGACAAATGCAAGCAGGAAAATATGAAAGGTTGGGTAAGGAATACATTAAGACATCTTGGGATTTACCGTATACATATAGTTGTTGGAGTGGGGATCGAGAAGTGTTTTTGAGCGGTACACACTGTAAACGTGCACTGAGCGGTTCGCTTATATGTCAGGACATTTCTTTACACGGGGCTTGTAATGGTTCTGTGGCAAATTTGTCTTGCCATCAGCAGGGTACACCAGCTGCTGTGATTAATCCAACGTTTGGACAACTTTCTAATGGGAGTTACCTCATGTTGAATGATCAGAGTTGCTGCGGCATGCTGTCAGGCATCCCATATCTAGTAACGGTCAACTCCAGGGTCACTTGCTGTATGCAAGTATTGTTTGCCCCAATAGACACAGTCAGGAGTCGCCTCTATGGCCTTCGCTGAACGTCTCTTTATAAGATTTGATACTTTGAGCAGAATGAAAGCCATGCTTTTACAGCAAACAGTGCCTTTGACCTCGGCCAAAGAAATGTATGATCTACAAGTAGCAAGGACTTCGGCTGAGATACAGACTTTAATACATACAAACTGCCCTATACATTTCGTAGAAATGATAGGACGTATCTTCAATATGTCTGATACAACCGGAATTGTACATGTATTTAAGAGCATCTGCTCCGGTCTATTTTCACCTTTCCAGGCAATACTCGGAATCATCCAGAACTTTGCACATTCGGTGTTTGGTGGCATACCATTAATTCTAGCACTTGTTGCCGGAATTCTATTTCTTTTCCTGCTATTGCACTATGGACAGCCTATTCGCAGACATCACTCCGAGCGAAATGGAGAAAGCTCTCCTTGAACGAAAGTGTCGTGAGCGAATAGTGCAGCTATTGGGCATGACTCGTCTACTTGACTTGAATACCACGTGGTTCCTGTCATTCAGACCAATCTGGCAAGATTGCATCTTACCTGTTCTACGATGCCTGCTATGCGGTGAAGAATGCGTGTTAGACACTTGTCTCACATTTCTATCAGCTACGCCAACGGATGTCGATACTCTGCTGGTCCCGATAACGGCCCATGCTCTGTGTTGTCCCCAGAGGCTACCAATCCTGATGTCAGCATTCATTGAGATCTCACAGACGCTTCCGGCTCCTGCTGAGGTACGAGAAAGATCTACAGGCACACAGGTAACAACGGACGCGAACATTGCTGCGGCAACCTATGCTGGAAGCGATGCTTCCCATCTCTGTGCAATTAATCTACTACACGAGATGTTCCAACTGACACCAACTTCAGTGGATGATGTTTTGTCTATAGAAATAGATGATCTCATGTTTACACCAGACCCGTAAACTGACTCTGATTCAGCATACAGTGTTCCAGAGATGCAGTAACAATTTGGCCTTCATTTTAAAAAAAACTTGGAACTCTACCAAAATTGAACTTTTTCCCATTTTTCGAACGAAAATGGCACTACAATCTGCTTACAGTAGAACTAGCCTTATAATACAGACTTCAAGGTACTTCCACGGACACTTAGTCATCTTGTGTGTCTAAAACAGTTCATTAATTTTCATGACATGAAATGACTTTGATTTTTGAACAACTTATCGATCATTTTCTGTCACATGTAAATATTACTGCTTATTTCATTCCAATTGCATTTATTTTCAAACTTTGTCTGAAATGAAAAGCATTTGCTTCAAATGTACAGTACCTTTTGCATTTTTTACTATGTTTTTTAATGCTTTTAAGAAATATTTTTAAATATGCGGTACTCCATTTAATGTTTAGCATTTTAAATGTTTAGCATTTTAGTATTATCGTACACACGAAAGTGGAGTGGGTGTTGTATTCCTCTTAGGATCCTGACCCCCCACATGCTCCGGATTCTGACGGTGGTCTTCCCTGACCTGGATGGGCAGTTAAAGGCCAGACAGCAGCAAGGAGGGGGTAAGTGCATGCCTTTTCTGTGAACTATGTCTCACATGCTATTTGCACTCCTTCAGCCTGGTTACACTCCCACAGTTCGTCTGTCTGCTTGAACAAGAGTCATGTCCCTAAATTAGGTTATGGCCCATCCTCATCTGATAGACAAGTGTGGCCCTTTCAGTCTGTGACTTGTGTCACTTGGGTTGTGTGTCCCTGCTGTTGTCCAAGGTTAAGGTTGGAAACAGCATCTGCTACCGGTGCATTGTTTTGGGATTCATGAGAGAGGCAATTGATTGACGTGTCTGCACATTGCCAGAAATCTGACATGTACTCTTGTTGTATTCCTCTTAGGGTGTCCATAAATGGGCTTTCCAGTATCATGTCCTTATATAGGCACAATTCGCCCTGCCCTTATATAGGCATAAAATCCCAGCCCTTATTTAGGCATTAAACCGTGCACTCCAAATACAGGCATGGTTTCTGACATCCGTCCACCCTAACGTCACAACGAGTTCATGAAGAACAGACCCTTAGGCTGCGGGAGTTTCCTAGCCCAGGACTATTGATTTCTTCAAGGACTCATATATTATGCATGAACCATTATTCCTTAGGGGTTCATTCATGACGTCTTCCGCTGTCCGATCCACGTCAATGCTAACATTCTGAGGTACCTCTCAGGTATAAATATACCTTCCCTAGCCCTTGTAAACTAGAGGAGACCTCGACTTCAGAGGAGCCCGTTTCCCGACCTGACGCACTGAGAAGACGCTGTCATCCCTGCACGCAGAGAGTCCAGCTTCCAGTGATCTGACTTCCCTTGCGGGGTGTTGGAGTTCGAGTCTGGCAAAGAGATTCCTACCTCTCTCATTCTTCAGGTATGGAGCTGACAAGAACCTAGAGGGACTCTTGGCATACTAGGCATACTAGGCTTAACATACTCTTAGTATACCATAGTAAGGAATACTTCACCTACTTCATACCTCTCCCTACACCTAGGTTAGGTACATTGGGGTAGAACTAGATTAGAAATGCATCGTATGAGTACTCGCATTTTTAGTCTGTGTTAATTATGTAAAGGCATATGTACTAAAAGATAATGCTATCGCAGTATTATTTATTTCTACTGCTCACACTGTACATTATTTATCTCGCATACTGTCTTGTGATCGTAACAGCACATTTTACTTACACCAGAAACAAGACTGTTCAATAAATCTTTTATTGAAACGCCCGTCTGTTCTTTCTGTGTAACTTGGAAAAAACTAAGCATGCACGATTGAGCTGAGTGAAATAGTTATCTATTGTTTCCACGACTCTGGGACACGTTCTGATTCTAAAGGGAAACAAAGTGGTCATGTTCTTACGGCTGCCAGAAACTACTCCCTTGTTTGTCAAGGAGTTTCTAGTGGCCTCTGAGCTAGCTGGCACAAGTAATTAAGTTTAATATACTCGATAGGGACATACTGACCTTAGTCCTATGTCAAACCTATAGGATATATTATTCCAATGTGCAGAGCCTATTAGGGAACTAGGAGCTACACTACACTCTGTGTGGGCCATTAATATGTGTTCTAATTGCTGCTCTGGCTCACCATATGTGTCTGGGGTATTTACCACACACCCATGCAGCAGGTGAGACAATGTTGGGGCCTCAGAAGAATGTACATGTGTGTCACACATGCCTAGTGTTCAGGGTAATCCCATGTTGCACATGGACCAGGACAGGTATGCCTACTCCGGACATGAAAGTGCACTCTGTTCTCCTACTCCTGTGTGTCAGCCTACATTTTGTGCATTGTGAAATGTGCAATCAGGTGTCTGCCTCTGTCTCATTGTGGAGTGGCCTAGCTTTTTAGACTCCTGGGGTGTTAAACAGTTTGGGGTGGGCAGCCAGCTGAGATGTGGCTGTTGGATCAGCACAATGGGGTAAAACATAGGTGTGTAATCACTTGACTGTGCCTAATGGTGTATTCTACATTAAAGTGCAGGCAGCTTTAATTCGTTCTCATCAGACTGTGATGTGATCATGTCTACAGATGTGTGCTTGCAGTCACTCAACTGTAGCATTTGTATAACGTGGGATCATCAGATGCCTTAAGATGTGGGTAGCAGTGGGTGAACCTGTGCACTTGACAGCTGCAAAGCTTACATTCCCCACAAAAACATGATTGTGACACAGTGCAGACTGTTTGTTTTTGGATGCACTGCCCCTGTGACTGAAGCCAGTAATGACTGATTAGCCAGACTGGCCTGTAGCATGGTATACCACTTGCAAATGTGTATCCTGCAGTAATGTCAGTTGTCCTGCATGCACTAAATTGTGGCATTGACCATCAATACATGAGCACATCATGGTGTCTGGTGAAGGAAACATATCCATATTACTGACAATGACTTTGGCCATCCCTTATCCTGACACATGTACTGAGTCAGTGGCAGGAGATGGGATATGTGTACTGACACATTTCAATCACAAATCCTGCAGTTCAGACAACTGTCTATGTGGTGCATGTGTGCACATATGAGTAGTGGCATACTACATGCACCAGACAGATGGGTCCATGGACCGGGAAGGATATGAGGGGCATGGTTGACTGGCAGACTGACCAGTGTCTTGTTCAAATATGTCAGCACTTTTTGCAATATTTTGCTAATGATGCCAAGGCGTGCTCTGTAATGTGCTGTACTGACTGTGATGTGTCAGGTCAATACAGGTGACTCATGTGGATCTGTTTATCCTGATTGTTTGCAGATACATCTACGGCTACTGGAGGAGACAGCTCCACGGACCAAGAGGAGCCGCAGAGAGGAGTCGGAGGGACCCAGTGGCACGGAGGGTGAGGGGAGCCACACTGAAGAGACCTCAGCTACAACCACCTCAGCTGAGGAACACAGCAGCTCGAGTGATGACTCCCTTGTGGTGGCGGGTGTCAGCAGACCCCAGACAACACCTAGCGAGTCTGTCCCCACCAGCACCACCATCTCCACCCTCCCATCTGCTCCCATCCCAGATGTCCGTGGAGGCTCCCGTGTAATGGAGCATGTCTCCTTTGTGCCAGGCACCGCACCCCCTACCTCTGTCTCCCCTGCTGCCCTGAGTGTAGAGTCTGTGGACTTACTTAAGCAGATCCATGTAGGGCAGACAGCGATGCTGAGTGTCCTCCATTCTCACACCAGTCTGTTGACACAACTGGTGTCCTTCATGGAGGGCATTTCATCAAACATGTCTGCCCTACAGCGGACCATTCAGTCCATGGCCTCCTCACAGACTGCAGCAGTGTCCCTTCTCCAACAGTCCCTCACCCCTCCTACCTCTGCCCCATCCACAATCCCCACTACCCTACCTGTCCAATGCACACACACACACACCGGCACAGGCACGCACCACAACAGACACAAGCAGCACACAGCCACACAAGACAAAATCCAGACGCTCAAGCATGCACACTCCGGGGACTGATGGCACACACACAGGGGATGGGTCACAGACACACAAACAGGCATCCACGAGCACTCCGCAGTCCTCAGATGCCTCTCCTCCAAAACCCCTTTCCTTGCCTCACCTGCAACCCCCTTCCCAGCAGCTCTTCCTCTGTGACCTTAGCCTCTTCCCCACCGATCCATCTGATCCAACTTACAAGGGGAAGAGGAAGTCACCACGCACAGAGGGAGTTCCCCTGCCACACGGACACCCTCCCCCAGGCGCAGGAACACTGAGGCCCCCATCCGCTAATCCCCCGGACCAGGAAGGGCAAGACCCCACCACAATCCCGCACTTCCACCACACAGTCTCCGTCCTCCAGCCCCCAGGCCACCACTCCACAGGTCCCCCCGCCACACCCTGCCCCAGGTTCCCCCACACACCGATACCGCATCCCCAAAATGCTTAGGACCCTCCCCCCACCACATGCACTTCCACCCCCCACCTCACACGCTCAGCCTGTTCCTGCCACTGGTGTGGAGACCGTGTCCCCCCCCCCCCTCTGTCCTGCCCACCTCATCTGAACCCCATTACACTCCTTTGGAGATTAGCACTGCAGTAGAGAGCATATCCACCCTGTCTGACTTGGGCACTGCAGTGGAGACCCCATCCACACCATCTGACCTGCCCACTGCAGTGGTGCCGGCAACCACCCCATCTGACTTGACCCCTGCAGTGGTGACGGCACCCACCCCATCTGACTTGAGCCCTGCAGTGGTGACTGCACCCACCACATCTGACTTGAGCCCTGCAGTGGTGACGGCGCCCACTGTGTCAGACACCTCCACTGCAGTTGCCAGTGACACTCCTGCACCCACCTCCCCTCCCCTGCCCCATTCTGCTATCCCCTGATCCTGTCCCTGCGGTGCCTGGCCTGCCCCTATGTATGCCCCTCCAAGGGGATATGTCCCCTGGCCGTAGCAGTGCAGGCAAGCAATGGGTGACAACTCGTCACATGTCACCCTGGTAGGACTCTTGAAATGGACTGGCCATTGGCCTTTTGACATTGTGGACTTAACAGTTACAAGGATTATGTGCTGAATAAAGCCAATTGTTGTTATCCAGTGGTGTTGCATCTAATGTACATGATGTTGATGATGAGTATCATGAACTTGCTGTTATGGTGTTTTAAAGGAATAAGAAACTGATTTGTTGATGTGATGGACTCCATGTGGTCCATGGGATATGTGTACTATTCTGGTATGTATCCATGACATCCTTTGCTGCAATTTCAGGGTGTAATGATAGCAAAATTTTGGGACCAGGATTTTCTCCTTTTGTTTGCTATTTCACATCTTTGGCATACACTGTTGCACATATGTTGGGCTTAGATTTGTGCACATTGTAAGATTCTCTGACTGGGCCCATCTCCACTGGACAGGCAGGTTTGTGCATCAATGGTACACAAGTCATCTGTGTCATCAGTGCAACTTGCTATACATGTGTATTGCGTATGTGCAGATGACTTAAGGGACACTCCCGTACACAGGCTGATGTGACCAGAGCTTTCATTGTGTTGTAATTGTTGGCTCACTGAGCAAGTGTTATGCTGACATGACAGAGCCCTGCACAGACAACGTTTTGCACAGCTGACCTTCCCCAGGAGTGGAGTCCCCTCATGGCAGTTTGTCATTCCTTGACATTTCCTGAGCCCATGGTGTGTGTTGTGTGAGCATGTCTGTGTGTGTTCCCTTCCCTTTTTCTACACAGCCTGTGTTCCCTACAGATGTTCCTGTTTGTGGCGCTTGCTGAGTTGTCCTGTGTTCATCCAACATCTTTGCCCTGGGTTTTCTGGGATGTAGGTGCATGGCAAACTACTGGTCATTAGGGTGTCTAGGTGTTTTAGTTGTAAGGTCCGGGGATGTTGTCAAACGCATGTGAGACACATTCAGGATTCCCCTTGGCACTTCTGTGTTACCAACATCATGTTGTTTTCCC
The DNA here is from genome assembly GCA_963921515.1 of Calotriton arnoldi. NCBI lineage: Eukaryota > Metazoa > Chordata > Amphibia > Caudata > Salamandridae > Calotriton > Calotriton arnoldi. The sequence goes on along the minus strand of CAWUFW010008597.1, from coordinate 605,100 downwards.
TATGTGGTATCTGTTAGTGAGTGGGTCACTTGTATCTGTGTGTGACTACTCCCACTCATCAGGGTCAGAGCTGCAATGTTGGAAGGTGTCGACATGTGTTCTTTGTGGGTCTCCTTTGGTTCCTCATTGGTGTGGGAGTGTGGCAGGGATCCCAATGATTCTGGTAGATTTCACGTCATGCCCATGTACCGCATACTGTGCAGTGTGGCAGACATTCACAAGGGTTGTTGACTGGCCATGTGTGATGATTTTTGGGTACCTTAGATCCCCCCACCACCCCTGGGATTGTCATAGGTGCATGAGCAATGTCACCAGTGCAGATCAAGGTGTGTGGTGTTGAGAGTGGCCAAATGTGAGTTGTCTCATGGCTAGGCCCCTACCTACATTTTGCCCATTGATTACAGGCCATGGCCAGTGATTTGTGTTTGTGTAGGTGTGATGGAAGTTTGTTGGTCAGGACACATGACCCAGTGCGCATAGGTGACTGTGCTCCACAGTATGGGCAACATCTACCTTTGTCATCCCAGTGGGATTATCATACAGGCTACTGTCACCCCAATGTAGGGTCCCTGAGGGTAGTGCTGTAGTGGGTCTGTCTCTTGCTGTGTTGGTTGCTGTTCCGCCCAGCTTGTGTCACATGAATCCGTTGGGATCCCACTCATCTGACAATGCCTGCTTGCCCACAAAAGGGTGCACAGTTCATGAGTTACTTTTGTATGGCACTGTGTACACATCTGTGTCATTGGAGTTCAACCCACCATCATGTGTTGTGTACTAGCCTGGGGACACAGACACACACACATGTTGTGTTTGATATGCAGTGTGGGGCTGCCTGTCTGTGTTTGTGCATCTGCACCTGCATTGGTATGGCTTTTGCGGTCCATTGGCTGGATGTCGTTTGGAGGTTTTTCCCTAGTGTCCACGGGTCTCCTAGCTCATCAGCCTGCACATTCATCATGTTTGGTATGTCCCATTGCTGCGATGGTATGGGACTTGGTCACCTAACATCTACAGTCTCCACAGGATTCCTTAGTTTGTGTCTGTTCGTAAAGATATGTGTGTATGCATCATGATGCTCACTTTTCACATAGTCTAATTGGACACTGGAGGCATTGTCAGGGATCATGGCCGATGCTTGTCTGCACATGGCAGAGAGTGTTCTTGTGATACACAGCAATCTTTGCCTCACCAAATCTTTGTTTGTATGTGACACAACCACTACATTGCCACAACATTGCTTGTGGTGTTGGGACCAGGAATCATACATGCTGGTTTGAAGATGCTGCTATTTTTATGTCCACACTCACCTTCTGGTCACTGTAGTGATGTGGGGTTTAGACCCCATTACCACAATGTTCCTGATATGCTGGTGTTTTGAACCCCACAATCACCTTTTGGGCACAAATGTGTGTATGTTCGCTGTCAGAATCTGTGTTGTAAGCATTTGACACACAAAAAAACAATCTTGCCAAGATGGTAAGGGGGGTGGTTTTGCTTAGACACCCTATGTGTGTGAATGCTGGTAGTGATAGGCATCCAGCCCCCTATGAGTAGGGGGTACTGGTAGTGCTAGGCATCCAGCCCCCTATGAGTAGGGGATACTGGTAGTGATGGGCATCCAGCCCCCTATGAGTAGGGGGTACTGGTAGTGCTGGGCATCCAGCCTCCTATGAGTAGGGGGCTGGATGCCCCCTACTCATAGGGGGTGATGGGCATCCAGCCCCCTATGAGTAGGGGATATAGGTAGTGATGGGCATCCAGCCCCCTATGAGTGGGGATGGTAGTAGTGACGGGCATCCAGCCCCCTATGAGTAGGGGGGACTGGTAGTGGTAGGCATCCAGCCCCCTATGAGTAGGGGGTACTGGTAGTGATGGGCATCCAGCCCCCTATGAGTAGGGGGTACTGGTAGTGATGGGTATCCAGCCCCCTATGAGTGGGGATGGTAGTAGTGCTGGACATCCAGCCCCCTATGAGTAGGGGGTACTGGTAGTGATGGGCATCCAGCCCCCTATGAGTGGGGATGGTAGTAGTGATGGGCATCCAGCCCCCTATGAGTAGGGGGTACTGGTAGTGCTGGGCATCCAGCCCCCTATGAGTAGGGGGTACTGGTAGTGATGGGCATCCAGCCCCCTATGAGTAGGGGTACTGGTAATTATGGGCATCCGGCCCCCTATGAGTAGGGTTTACTGGTAGTGCTGGGCATCCAGCCCCCTATGAGTAGGGGGTACTGGTAGTGCTGGGCATCCAGCCCCCTATGCGTAGGGGGTACTGGTAGTGCTGGGCATCCAGCCCCCTATGAGTAGGGGTACTGGTAGTGATGGGCATCCAGTCCACTATGAGTAGGTACTGCTGGTAGTGATAAGCCCACCCCTATGAGTGGGGACTGCTGGTAGTGATAGCCATACACCCCCCTATGAGTAGGGACTGCTGGTAGTGATGAGCACCCCACTATGAATGGGGACTGCTGGTAGTGATAACCATACAACCCCTATGGTTTGGCTGTTGCTGGTGGAAGGGATATCCACCCCCTATATGTGTGTAGCATTTCGCGGGTTCGTGACGTTTGTTTGTGTGGTGGGTGTCTGACTTACCGTCTGCGACGTACGCGTCTGTTCCTGATCCGGTCATAGATGTACAGTACTGGGATGACCGGCGCGATGGGATTCATCATTGGTCCGTCTCGTACTTGCTGATTGTTGCTCCGTCTCGTACACGCTGATAGTTGGTCCGTCTCGTAGCCGTGGATCGTGTTGTGGCGCGAATCGGACCTGAAATACAGCTATCCCGGATGCTGTGACGTGCTGGAAGTGGCGAACCGTTCGGCGCGTATGAAGTACGCTTTGTACTTGTCCGGCCGGAAACTGCTGTGAAAATGCTTCCGTGCGACTCGAATCGGCGTTTACGGATCGGGCTCATACGGGAAATGTTGCTGGAATCGGAGCGTACGTGCCGGTCGGGATTTTTACACATTTGCGCATCGTACTTCATCTCCCAGACGGACTGGCTCCCGGAACGAGTCGGTCGCAAGGTAAGGCTATGGACAGCTCTCGGAGAGCTGTCCGAGCGAGATCGGAATCGGCCCATCAGTGTGTATTAATGTCTATAATGAGAGTGAAGTATTCAACTGTATTTCTGAAAAGCTTCAGGGCAGAATGTTAGAGATGTGTTAACGTACACATATTAATGTTAAAGTTAATCATGAAATTTTAGTTCTCGTATGTAGTTACACGCATACTTTAAGTTGTGCAACATTTAGTGGAAATTGCATTACACATATAATCATGATGTCTGCTTAAATTACCCTCATAAATTCGCTATAATACTTTCACTGGTGGTGCACGTATATCTAAATGTCGGGTGCACTTTTATTTTACTAATGTTAGCCCAAATTCCTTAAGCTTTTGGGCTTTCACGTTTAACCTTCAAAGTGCATGTTGTCTCTTCTGCGGGTGCAGTATCAAGGCTTCATTAGTTACAGAAAGGCATATTGTGTATTGTAGAGATAGTGAGGTATGGGAGGAAATCTTTGGCAAGAAGGAGAAGTGCTAACGAAGTAGGAGACTGACTCCCATGGTTGAAACCAATGCTGATGATCTACTTGGAAGGTGGGAGAATTGAAGGATGTAGCCAATTTCTACAGTGAAGACGATGGAATTTTACTGGATATAATGACGTGGATTTTGCATATGTTAATAGGTGTTTGCATTGTTAGTTAGACAGCAGATGCCCCTTAGACTTGGAGAGGTAAACACCTCTTGCTATATTTCTCATTTTGTAGCTTTATGCTATACTTTCCCCATGATTTGTAGAACTTGTACTGAAGTCTCCTTTATGCTGACACCTTTCTTGCTTCCCTGATTTAAATAGGGTTTCCCTGATCCCTAGTTTAGAATAGGGCTTAATACATTTTCTTAGACATCCTCATGTATAGTCAGGAGGATGGAAACCTGCAATCGAATCATCCGATTCAATTTTCTCATTTTCTGCATTGCAGCTACGGAATTCCTCATTTACTTCTTGTTTTTGAGAAAACATTTTGTCCAACGCTTTGGATTTCCATTAGTGATTTTGCATTTTTTCAATATGTTTCTGTGACTCATTTATATCAGCCTGGCTTTTAGTCTGTAATAAACCTTTAAACATCCCTACGGATTCAGATATTTATTGTGTGGTTGTAAAGACTACACTGTTGCCTGAAATCTAAATTGATGTTAACCCCCTTTTACCTCTCAGGCTACTACAAAGATCTATCAGCCAGAGACAGATGGTAAGAAAGGCCGAGTGCCCTCTCAGATGGCAGCATAGTGAGGGTGGTTAGTTCCTGAAGTAGAGGGGCCTAAAAAAACTCTACTCTAGATTAGTCCAGACCTAACTCCAGTCCTTAGTGCCCATGTTTCAACTTGGAGGATTGTCAGAGTTCCAGCAGCTCGGGACAGAGTTGTGACAGGGGAGGAGTGAGTATTGATAGGGTTGTATGTTGCAGTGGCTTGCATTCAGATTGTGGTGTTATAAAGATTGTGTGATGCATTGCCGAGGTGTTTTAAGTTGTTGTGTGAATGTGGTGTTTAATGCAGAGAAGTTGAAGTTGTTATTGGGTCCAAATGTGGCCTAAGATCCTGGCATAGTACTAAACAGTGTAGAAGACACTATGGGCCTGATTTCAATCTTGGCGGACAGGTTACTCCGCTACAACAGTGACAGATATCCTGTCTGCTGAAGTATAAATCCCATTATATTCTATGAGATTTATATTTCAGCGGATGGGATATCCATCACCATTGTGACAGAGTTACCCATCTGCCAAAATCTAAGGACCTTATTATGAGTTGGGCGGTGCGGGACTGCCCCGCTTCCGCACCGCAAAACCTGTGTAGGAATCACTTTCCAGATCAGGAGTTTCCTCCTGGTATGGTGGGTGGTTCTTTGGCGTTCCCAGGTGGGTACCTGTGAAATAGGCACCTCAATGGGAATGTGAAAGGCAGTACCTGCACGTCATAGATTTCTGCAGTCTATGCAGTGCAGGTACTGGTGTGCATGCTCACAGGTGGGGGGGCACACGTTGTGACCTCCTGTGTGTATCCACATGGATTGAGGCACCA